>KL260079.1:8183-32162 GCA_000699545.1 Podiceps cristatus | reverse complement strand
ACAGGTGAGGTTCCCCAGCCCTTAGTTCATCTTCGTGGCCTCTTCTGGACTCGCTCCAACAGGTCCATGTCCCTCTTATGTTGGAGGCCCCAGAGCTGAACCCAGTACTCCAAGTGGGGTCTCATGAGACCAGAGTAGAGTGGGAGAAACACCTCCCTCAACCTGTTGGTCGCTCTTCTTTTGACCTTCCTCTAGGTCTTTGCTTCTTCCAGTCATCCTCCTTCCATCATCCAGCAGAGGCGTCAAGGAGAAGCCAGGCTGTGGTGCTGAGAAGACAGTCAAGGGTGCTCCTGGGTTCTCCAAAGAGCGGGATCAGGTCTCAGGTACACCGCAGGCTGCTCTGCCGTGGTTTTCTGGGGAGCTGCACCCATGAGCGAGTCCGTCTGGATACCCTTGACAGGAAGAACACAGACGCTGGGGAGACGCACCGTCGCCTACGGGGAGAGGGAAAAGCCCACGGAGGAAATAAAGGGCTGGAGCTCACTACCTGGAGGAGCCGGGCATGGCCTGGAGGTGGGACATCCAAGAGCCACCACCAGCTCTGAGAAGAGCCACAGAGAAGAGGTACCTGAGGCAGGGGTAGGCCTCTTACAGGGGGTCCCAGCAGGCTGGCATGGATGCTGGTGAGCCGGAGCTGTTTGTCGAAGGCAGCCCTCACGTGAAGAGCAGAAGTCCTTTCCAGGAAAGAGAGAATGCCAGCATCAGCGGACGCCTTACAGGTACCTTCTGCCAGGACTGACAGAGGAGTGGTGTTGACTGGTGTTTCTTAAACACAACAGCTAGACGTATTTCCATCCATCTTACCATACATTCAGCCATCCATACCGACTGTGTATGGTATAACAATGCTTCGTGACATCAGAAGCCTTGCTAAAAATCAGTATAAACAACATCCACTGCTCCCCGTTTCCATACAGCCCGTCATAGGAGGTAACCGGGTCGGTCCGGTACACATGGTCAATCCCTGCCAGCTGTTCCCAGACATTTCTTGTCCTTTATGTGCCCAAAAACATCCTCCGGGAGGGAAAGCTGACCAGCCTGTAGCTCCCCACACCCTCCTTGCCTTTCCTGAATGATGGATCTGGGAAACGTGGATCTAGCTGGATCGCTTGGGAGGCAGAGACCCTGCGTGCCCCACGAGCACAAAGAAGAGCCACTGACCCTCGCTGAAGGCCCGTGAAAGCCCCTTCCCCTCCCCTCCATGCACGGGTACCTCAAAGTAGTCTCGATCTTTATTCCCGGAGCCTCTCTGGTCTCTCCCTTTGGGAACCGGAAACATTTTGCAGCAGACCGTGTGTCGCCCGTTATGAGTGCGCTGCAGGGATGAAGCATCCTTCCCCGTCATCCTCCCAGACAAATCTTCATTGAGGGTCTGTCCACACTGACGGAAGGAATTCAGAGCTGGCTAGGCTCAGGAGACATGGCAGGAGGCACCGGGACATCTGCACCCCGCCAGCACGCAGGGATCGGACACTATTAGAAGAGGGAGAAATGTCCGTGGACTCAAAGGAGACGGTGCAGTTCTCTGCACCTCCGAAAGTCCGATGACTAAAGACAAGCCTGGAGGCAATATTCTTTTCTGCAAGTGGGCAGGGGAGAGTTAAATAAACCATTTTTAGTCCTATTTGATCTGATCTGTCTCTTCAAGATATCTCTCAAGTATTCTAGCTCATATTACCATAAAACCTGGCTTGTTGGAGTTTAAAACCCTCTCGGTTCCTTTAGAAAGCTGCAGAAGCAGATCAAGACAGATCACCACAAAGCTCTGACCAGCTTTGCCTTCACATTTATTTGAACCAGAGCAATTTGCCTGTCAAATAAGAGGTGCCCAGAGCAAGCTGAAACACTTTTTGGTCTCCAGCAACTGTAAAAGAAGTCAAGACATCACATTCAGCACCCACGAAGATGCCTGCCCCTGCACACCTACACACAGGCAGCTTAACCCAAAGCTGACCAGCCACGCTGAGATCTGGGTGGCCGCAGCGCATAAACATCAGCACCCGGGGCCGCTCGAGATGCCCTGGGGCACTGAGACCCACGGCTGGAGGATGGGACACAAGACCCCATGTTCCACATCCCAGGGGCAGCCCACGGCGGTGGGCGCAGCGCGTGGGGCCAGCCCCATCGAAGGTGCCGGAGAGGAGAGGACAGCTGCAGAGCATCCCGAGCCTGACGTGCCCCTCAGCACACCAGTCACACCAGCGGGACCAGTCTGCGCTCTCAGAGGTGTGCTCGGCCAGGACAGGAGAGCGGCCAGCCCTTTCCTCACCACGCTAATCCATTCTGCCTCATTTCTGACACGGTTTCAGCCCGTTTATTTCTAACACTCCTCCTGGTTGCTAGAGCAGCCCTGGGGTGACAGTGGTAAACACTTGTGTTTGGACAAGCCAGACTTCCCGTCCTCAGCATCGGCCAAGTTTTACAGTTTAAGCTAAAATTGCCTTATTTAAACGGATTCTTTTCTGGAATTACCGCTTGGTTTCTCCCACCTCAAGCCACTGCCTCAGGAACAGACCCAGCCAGCTCTGAGAAGAGCCACGGAGAAGAGGTACCTGAGGCAGGGGTAGGCCAGACTTCTTGTCTTCAGCTTCGGCCAAGTTTTACAGTTTAAGCTAAAATTGCCTCATTTCAAAGGATCCTTTTTCTGGACTTACCGCTTGGTTTCTCCCACCTCAAGCCACTGCCTCAGGAACAGACCAAGCCCGGCTGAGCTTCTGCTCCAGGGAGCCGCAAATGAACACGCCACCCTCACCCCGTCCCCAGCAGCACCCCTTTTCCCAGCAAACAGAGCGCACTGGGCACAACCTCGCCTCCCGGAGCCCTTGCGCACCCGCCGGTGGCCAACCGAGGACCCCCTGTCTCATGGTGTCCAGAGCCTGAGTAGGCAATGGATCAACCAACAAACGGCCACCTAGGAGTTAACATTTCATGGAGCGATTCTAGCACGAAACACCATGAAATTCGTAGCTGGCCTAAAGCTGAAGCATCATCAATACCAAGGGGAAGAAGGTTATAGCAGAAGAAGGGCCGCCCGGTCGGGAGGTCTGGGGTGACACCGCTCCAGGGCAGTTTAGCGGAGGAGAGGAACAGGCGCATGCTTAGACGCCGATCCCAAGGATTTCCGCTCCAAAATGGGAGTCCATCGGAAACAACAGAACTCAGTTTGCTCAATGCAACAAAGTGAAGGCCACAGAGAGGCAGAAACACTTGCTATAAATACGACAGGGAAGCAAACACCATGGAGGGAGAAGACCTATTTAATCCAAAGCACAAATTGGCACAAGAATAAATAAATATAAATTTGCCATGAACATAGGCTGAAAATTAATAGGATTCTAACCACCAGAGAAGTAACGTTCTGAAACAACCTTTTGACAAGCAAGAAACCATACTGATTTCAGGATGGCTTTTGAACCATTTATAGTTCATAAGAGGACAAGGACAATAGTGGACAACGCGTTTAATGTCTTAGAAATCTGTGTATACAAACATTAGAAACAGAACAAACAGGAGGAGCTCAAATTCTTCATACAAAGCAAAATTCTGATTTAATTGGCGTAACAGGCTTGTTGGGATAACTTATGCCTGGAATATTAATATTCAACTGTAGAGCTTGTTCAGGAAGGACGAACAAGGAGAAAAAGGAGGATCTCAAGAGCATAGGTACATTCACTGAGTATGAGACTGCAGGAGGAAATAGTCTCTCAATAAGAATTAAAGAAGGAAAAATGGGTGTTCCTAGAGCAGAGGCATATAAAAATTCAGCTAGGAAGAGAAAACAGACAGCCATTTTAACGAGTGGTTCACAATATCATCCAAAACCCAGTATTTGGTGGCAGCAAGGGATTTTAGCTATTCAGAATTGCTTGACAGGGATCCTGTAAATCACTGATTGCTTGGCAAGTTTCATGACTGCATTGGCAGAACAGCTCTTATCCAAAAGGTAAACCAGACAAACAAAAGCCCTAAAGCTGAAGTTTTTTTCTAGATTTGATTCTGGCCAAAAGGGAAGAAAAAGAAGAGAAAAAGCCAGATGCTTCATAAACTGGTAAAACCGGTGAGGAAGAGCCCATGCAAGAGAAACCTACCCAGACGCTAAAGAGAACTCGTGGTTACTTAGAGAAACGACAGCAGCAACTGAAAACTGGTCTGATGAAGACGCAGCAGGAGGAATTTAGTAAAAGCCCAATTTTTCAAAACTAGGAACTTCGCATTGACATCAAGCACGGGATAGAAGTGAAAAGAAAGGAAAAATACTGCAGGTTACTCGGGATGGAGAGTTAAGAACGGCACAGGGAATTAAGCACAAAGTTAGAGGCTCCGGGCTCCAAACGAGACTGGAGTCGGGGAGTCGAGAGGCACCCGCGGCCCACGTAAGGGCAATACGCAGCGGGCGATGGCAAGGGGTGGTCCAACACTCCACCGCGCCGAAATGCTGTCAAGAGGCGACAGCCACCAGCACGGGGCTCTTTTTGCTACAGCCTTTACTCCAAAAAACTCCAGTTTGCTCCAGTGGCAGGAGCATGAAATCCTCAGTGATACCGGGGAAGGAGGTAACAGATTAGGAAGTTAAGTTCTGTATTAGCTGGGCTTGATGACTTTCATCATGGAGGGCTTTAAGGTCCACTTTAAAAATCCTCCCGACACCCCAGAGAATATGCCACGTACAGGGATTTCCGCACAGCTTTTGACACCATCTTGTATGACATTCCTATAGATGAGGTAGAGAAAGTCATCTAAATTAAGCTTCTCTGAAATGCAAAACCGTCTACTCCTGAAAAATCTACTCGAGAGACAGTTTTAGCTCAAAACGGGAAAATAAATCAAGAGGAAATCTGGCCGAGGCCTAGTGTTATTCAGTGTTTCATACCTGACTTTCGTGATGGCATAAAGACTTTTCTTATTAAATCTGCAGGTGGATCAATTTAGAAGCCAGGATTAGAATTCAAAATAACCTGAGCAAATTGGGAGAAATAGTCTGCAAGAAAATAAGCTGCAATTTAAGGAGGATACGTGCCCAGAGCCTACGTTAAGAACAGCCCATTTCAGAAACGCGGATTAGGGAACAAATAGCTTGATAACAGCTCTAAAATAATGTGGACCAAGGTGGATACCCTATCAACGCAAACATGCCACGCTGGAGCGTACGAACTTGCTTATAAAATGGGGTTGAACAAACATCCGGGAGGAACGATCTTCTGGGCCCCTGACCGCTCCCCTGCATAGGAATTTTTTTATTATTATTATTTCCAGTCCAACCTTCCCTTAACGCAGCTTATGCCCATCTCCTCTCACTTTCTCCATTCCCCCCCGGGTATCTTTTTTCAGGGCTTCTTTTTATCCACTACTTTTTCCTTCGAACAATCCCATCGCCTTATTTTTAATGGCATTAAGATGGTCTGAGCAAAGACGTGTTGCGTTAACATGTAACTATCCAACGTATTCATCTCAGCCCCAAGGTGGACGCTAGGCATTTCATAAGGACGCTTTCTCCCACCAGGATGACAAAGTGTGTTTGTTTCTCTATAATTACAAGCGGGAGAACACCTCCACACTTCACACTTCAGCTCTGCCTGTCTATTTATTGCAGTTTTGGCAAATTCATATGTCACTGAACGGGACTCTCTTGCTTGGTTTCTTGACCGTTTTTTGGGGTTTTTTGGTTTGTTGCTTGTTTTTTTTTTTTCCTCAAATTTGTCTATTTTGCTGTTTTGAGGATTTTTTTTTTTTTTTTAAAGCATTCTCAAGCTTTTGGTCAAGCATTTGTGTCCCTTCTTGCTGCAGCCCTTCGTCATTTATCTGATCCAGGATATCTTAGGAAATCCAAATTAAGCATTCCTCCTAAGCGTTAAACTTACAACCCATTTTCAAAGACTTTCTTGTGCCTCTTGCAATACCACAAAGAGGAATCCTTCATCTTTAAGATCCTGGGAATGAATTCCCTAAAACACAGAGGGAAAAGGTACAGGACGGGGGGACTGGGATGCAGTCCAAGTGCTATTTGTGGTATCTACGCATTGCGTTTGGTCCTTGAGTACATCGGTCCTAGAGTACGTTGCAGTATTAAGGTGCTGACATACTTGTTGGCCTTTAAGATGTATTAAATATGAAGGGCAACAGGCAAAAAAAAAGTGACTCTGTGCCCTAGAGAAAGAGAATTGTAAGTATTTACGGTTATGGTGGCAGTGCAGGAGGCCTGTCCAAGACTACGGGGCCAGCTCTGGGTCTGTTCACGGACCAGTGGCCCCAGATGCTGAAACCTCCCCTCAGCACAAATTTAAATAGCCTTAAAGATTTTTTTTTGTTTTAAATTGAGCATCCAGTGCATATCAGTTTATTTAAAGACACCCCGAGCCAATTCTGCAGCTATTGCTGAACACTAGTCCTGCCAAACTTTCCCCAGAGCAAACGCGAGGAGCCCAGGCAGAGCCCAATACACACGCGGAGGACTCAGTTTCCTGCAGCTCCTTGTCTCCTTACCAATCTCCTCGCGGTGATGTTTTGTCCCGTGACGCTAAATTCAGAGCGCTGGATGCCAGGGCGTCGAGTGAGGCCGAGAACAACAAACAGCCATAAGACCTGCAGGATCTCTTTTAGAGCCCGAAGACACGGGAGCTGCACAGACAGCTTTAGATTTGACTATCCTAAATAATGCTGCACCAATGAAAAATCCTGCCACTCACAAATATCTCCTTTTCCTGGGAATATATTGAGCACTGCCAGCTCCAGCACAGATCTTCACACCACTCAACGCTTAATTACCCTTCCCCATGAAAACCAAATACTCATTTGGTTGAGTCTTTGGCCTCCATCCTTTAACATGCTGTTAGTCCCTGCGAGTACTCGCCCCTTAATCCGTAACCGCTAAATTTCCGTCAGAGCTGTCACAGAAGGGCGTTACCCACACTTTTGGTAAATCCAAGTACCCACTATCATCGGGACCCCATTAGTCAAATAGCTGCTAATGCTTTCTGGGACGCTGCAGAAGCGTGTCAGGTGAAATCCCTGCCAACACCACAACCGCCCATGTCTTAAGGCTGGTGATGTTTTCTGGTCACCTTTTCCTTTTTATTTATATATGAGTTCAGGCAGCTGGAACTGCTCTGATGAGTCTTTCTGCAAGCTTTCAAATCCATCTGTTCCTGATACTCTGTGCTTCCCTTCATATCAGAGCCTCCAGAGTTGGTATTTAACACTCGTTAGCTTTTCCTGATTCCATTTTTATGTAAATACACATTTATCATGTTTGCCTGAGGAGAAAGTATTTGTGGTTTCCAATTCCCCAGTGCTGCCTAATGCTTGTGCGCACAGCGTTTAAACGCTGTGACCCTGCTGTTGGGAAGACAGCAGAGGTTTTGAGAGGAGTCTAAAGCCAGCCAATTATTTTATTTACTGTATACTGGAGGGTAATGATTTGGTTAGACTTGCTATTTGCGCTGCTCTAGTTCCTTGGTTGCGTGTCCAGCAGCGGGAGACGCGGAGAGGGGCTTCATTCAGCCGCAGATCTCTACGGAGCTACTGCGGAAAGAGGCAGATGAGAGGATCGCTCAGACGGTAAGTGAGGTGAGAAGAGTCAGCAGTCAAAGATACACCTGGGCCGGGACTTGGGGGCAGACCTGGGTTTGCTAATTAATCCTAGCAAAGCGTTGATTAAACTTGCAGGGAGAAAAATTTGATCCAAGATAGTCTGAGACCGTCAGCTGGATTCCCAGGTTCCCGACTCCAGACTTCTTGCTTCCCAAGAAGCAAGTTCTCTTTGGTAACAAAGAGAACCGCTAAAGAGCTGACCAGACCAAACCACGAGGAGTGGCCATGTGCGATGCACAAGAGAAACTGAGGCAGGCTTGCCAGAAGGACTCATGTGTGAGCACCAACCTGGGAGCGTCACATCATCACCATGGATAGACACCACATTCGGAGGGCTGGAAAACTTCTCAGCCTTCACAAGATCATTGTGAGACCAAAGAGCTCTTTTCTCCTCCACAAAAGACGCCACAAAATCGTCGCAAGTTCCCTTTAGACTGATTTCGTGACGTAGATTTCCTTGCAAACGTTGCTCTCAGTAAGGAGGTCGCACCTCACTTCACAAAAAAAAAGGAAGAACAAACCCAGGGGTGGCTTTTCACCTTTCAGGACGGGCAGAAATGTGACTCCCTTACAGGAAGAAATCTTGGAGATAACTGAGAGCTCCGGTCCTGACCAAAGGCAAAAACCTCTGCAGACTGCTTGGGTCTGCCAGTGGGAGAGTTGGCCAAGGCAGATTTATGGGTGGAAGTAAGGAAGCGAGAACAGAGCCAGGAGGTCCAGTAGATGGGAAAAAAAAGAGGCAATTCTATGCCAATATTTAGAAAGATAAATGAGAAGATTTGGGTAATTACAGGCCTGTCAGTCGGACAGGGAATAGCTGGCTGTTCTACGGGAGTTCACAGAAAATAGACTTTATCAGCATAACCTGTTATCTTGACGGAATGATAAACCTGAGTGATAAAGCTAAATTAATAATTTAATGATAATTAAATGTGAAGAGCATTTCATTTGGTCCCATATGACATTATGACTGGGAAACTCAAATGGTAAAATCAACATCACCCCTATAAAAAGGACCGAAAACGTCACAACCCGCAGGTCTCGGCCTGCTCTGAAAACGTGCCACCACCAGGAGGTCTCCAAAGCATCCTGCAAAACACAGCTCTCGGGCGGACACACACAAATGGACACAATCCTAAATCCCATCCGCAAGATTCATCTCACCTGAGGTCAAAGAAAGCCCCCCACCCCGACGAGCGAGACAGGCGAAGTGGTAACAACGGACGAGGAGGAGGACGAGGTACCCAACAACTTTTTTGCCCCAGTCTTCACTGGCAACCTTCTCTTCCCACACCTCTCGAGCGGATGGACCACAAGACGCATTCGTGACCACCTGAGGAACCTGAACATACGTAAGTCCGTGGGACCTGACGAGATGCAGCCCAGAGTCCCGAGGGAACCGGCTGATGTGGTGGCCAAGCCACTCTCCGTGATATTGGAGAAGTCATGGCAGTTCGGTGAAGTCCCTGGTGACTGGGAAAAGGGACACATTGTCCCCATTTTTCAAAAGGGTAGAAAGGAGGACCCTGGGATCTACCGAGCTGTCAGCCTCACCTCCCTGCCTGGGAAGATCACGGAGCAGATCCTCCTAGAAGCTGTGCTGAGGCAGATGGAGGGCAGGGAGGTGACTGGAGACACCCAGCACGGCTTCACCGAGGGCAAGTCCTGCCTGACCAACCTCGTGGCCTTCTACGATGGAGTGACTGCAGCAGTGGGCAAGGGAAGAGGCACAGATGTCACCTGTCAGGACTTCCAGAGGGTGGTGGTCAATGGCCCAGTGTCCAGAGGGAGGTCGGTGATGAGCGGTGTCCCTCAGGGGTCTGTACTGGGACCAGTATTGATACCAGTACCAATATCTTCATCAGTGACACAGAGAATGGGACTGAGTGCACCCTCAGCAAGTTTGCGGGCGACACCGAGCCAAGAGGTGCGGTTGATACGCCTGAGGGACCTTTAAAGGTCCCTTCCAACCCAAGCTACTCTGTGACTGCAATCACGGATACACCCAGTGCCAGCACCACCATCTCAGCTGCCACCTCAGACTCCATGTAGAGACAGATCACGTTCGGCCCTGGAGAGCCAATCGAGGGGTGCAGCTCAAATTTGGACACCTACAGAGGAGCAGGTTGTACAGCTTCCTACCGCGGCCAATGGAACTGGGATTCAGCTGCGCACGTGTTGACTCCCAGGGCTGCTTTGGATGCCTTGAGGGCCTTTGGGAGACTCATGTCCAGGTGGGGCACCCTGGGGAATCCAAGATAATACTTAAGAGATTGGTATTAAGGTAACCAAAGCAAGTCCAGGAGCTCTACTTGGCAAGGTCTGGAGTGAGATTCAAGTGAAACCAGTGTCTGCTCTGACACCAGGATATGGATTCAGTTGCCCACACAGACACCTGCTGCCATTTGAGATGCCCTGGAGACCCAGCTTTGCCTCCGGCCGTCATTTCAAAAGGGCACGGGACTCCAGTAGGTTCTGTGTCACGACTTCCATCCCTGGGGTGACTTCTTACTCCAGGACTTCCCACATCCCTGGACATCTCTGTCCGGGCAAGAAAATCCCACCTCACTCCCCAGCTGCTTACTGGGAGCTGCACCAGAGTAGCTTTGACGTGTCTTCTCGTGGCAGCTTCACAAGTAGCGAGTTGCAGGGGCCTGTGAGAATGCGATATGCAGCCGCTGCTTCCAACAGCGCACTTGGGTACTTCTTGTCTCGCAGGGTCTGAGTTTTTCAGGAAAAACCAGTCGCCAACAGGCCTGCAGTATCTTCAAGCAGAGCCAGCCGTGGTTCGCCCCAGCTGTACGCATCAGCGCGAGGGCACCCATGTCTGGGGCGGGCACGTTTTGAGCGGGGATCGAACAAGCCGCGCAGTTACCTGCAGGCACGTTCACATGGCGTGATGCAGTGCCAGATGGATGTTCCTATCTCCTGTAGGCAGAAAGAGGCCTGCAGGTATCCCGTTTCCCGGGCAGATATTCAAAGCTCTGGGACATTGCACACATTTATCTCGGCTTCCTGTTGCTGTGATTAGGCACGCTCCTAGGGAATCCAGCTTTTCAGGGCACGGGGACTCCAGGCAGCCTTTTTTCTGGTTCCCAGATGGCCTCAGGGAAGAAGTGGTCAGCTCACACAAGCTCCTCCAGGCGTGCTCAGTAATTATTGCAGTTACAGGCCCCGGTGGAAATTTATTCTCCTGAAAGTCAAGGTGCCAGGGAATACAGCCAGATGAAACTCCAGGATCCTGCGACCGCAGGCAGTGGGTAATTCAGACGGAGACCACAAAGAGGGGATTATTGCTTAGCCAGATGAGACCCTGTCCTGGCTTCTCAGCAAGCCCAGGCACAGCAAAGACAACACAAGGGCATCACTGCTTGCAAGAGCAGGTGCCAGATTACCACACCATCCCCTGCCCAGGTTCCTGCTATGGCCTTCATAGAATCATAGAATCATAGAAAGGTCTGGGTTGGAAGGGACCCCAAGGATCACAGAGTTCCAAACCCCCTGCCACAGGCAGGGCCACCAACCTCCAGGCCTGGACCTACACGAGGTTGCCCAGGGCCCCGTCCAACCTGGCCTTGAACACCTCCAGGCATGGGGCATCCACCCCCTCTCTGGGCAGCCTGTTCCAGCCCCTCACCACTCTCTCCGTAAAAAACTTCCCCCCAATATCTAATTTAAACCTTCAAAGCTGTTGATGATGGCAGACGAATGACAAATCCAGCAGCTGCCAGCAAAGCTCTCCAAAGGCTGCACCCAGGACTGACCAGCGGACCCTCCTGCGGGACAGGCCTGATTTCCGTCACGACTCCCCCATAACTTGCAATAAGACGTTCCGCGAGGAAGGTGGTGGCACCAGGACCAGGGGTAAATGCCTGTCCTCTAGCCTGGCTGCTCGCTCAGACCTCGAGTCAAAAGGATGGTAGTAACTGCAAACCATCTCAGATAATAAGCAATTAAAATGTTATCCCGTTTAATTTTACCCCTGAAAAATTTACCATGGGGCTCTTTTCCAACGCAGAGGCCGGAGAGAGCGGTAGATTTAGTGAGAATATAATGGGCTTGAAAGGTATTTGCCAGTGCTGGTTTCTCAGGTCAGACGAAGTGTCTGTGCTTGAGAATTAATTTTTAAATAGGAGGTTTATAAATCAGAAGTTCATCATCAACACACACGCACTTCAGGAACTCACCAAGGGTTATACAGGCGCGATCTGGATCCCTAATAAGCTTTAGGCATGGGGTCTATTACCTCTTACTGGAGGGAAGGGAGGAATAAAATCTTAATTTCCAGTTAGTCACAGAGATTTGATCAACACATTTGTGTTAACGATCTGGATAGTGCAAATTGCATGAAAGCCGAAGAGACGCAGAGAAGAAGATGCAGAGAAGAAGAGGCCAATCTCAAACTTGGCCTCTGAGCTGCTTTTGGGAAAAGGAGCGTTTTTGGTTTTTTGTGCAGCACCTAATAAAGTTCCAGCATAATATAAACGGGGTTCACTGGGGCTGCTACTGTGCAGATAGGAAATAGTCCTAAGTGTGAGAGAACCGTGGCACGAGGGTCAGACCTCGCACACTGTGCACAACCGCACGCTACCGTGGCACGAGGGTCAGACCTCGCACACTGCACAACCGCACGCAGCGATGAGCGTAGTTCCAGCAGGGTAATTTTTCACCCGGGTCTGTATCAGAACAACAGCGCAGTGAATATACAAGATCCCCTGCAAGCACCAGCGTCGGCGATTTAACTGCAGCATCTCGACTCCATCACCACAGGGCGAGGAAGACGGGCTGACCGGGTGCCTCCCCTCAGGTAGGTCCTACCGCCTTCTCCAACCTTAGCCTCAATTATCAAGTTTCCATGTTTTTCTCCTCTCCCAGGTGGCAGCTCTTGCCTGGATGTGGCTCTAGCTACGCTGTCCAGCTGCTCTAACGCAACAGCATAACCTCCCTCAGGGGGTTTGAGTAACTGGGGGCAGGTAAGAGTTAAAATCCCGTTTTATCTGTGTATTCGGACATTTCCCGAGAAAGCCGGGCCCCACTCTCTGTGGCTGAAAGAGCAGCGCGAGAAGGCGCAGGCTCTCCTCAGCAGGACTCGGGCAGGCTGGGGTTGGCATGCCAGTCCCTTTTCGTGTTCCCAAAACCCGAGGTAAATCCAGCTGCAGCCAAATCACCATCCAAAAATCCAAATCACCCTCCACCAAAAGTTGTTTGCCTCAGATTCATGCAGACGGGAAGCGGGGAGAGGGGCACCAGGGCTCCGCGGGCGCAGAACGAAGCGGTGCTGCAGCGAGTGAGGCTGGACACGGTACTCACCAGCGCTCTCACACGCAATCCTGTTTGCTCCACAGCTGCTCCCTTCCTACTTCAGCCCCCTCCACGGACAGACTTATGTGCGAAATGAAGCTCCATCCTCCAAGGCCTGAGCAGAAGAAGAACGCATCCACCTGTGAAAGAATCGCGTTTGCCACAGGTTAGGCCCACACTTTGCCACAAATCGGGCAAACACCGCTGGTTTGCCGTCACACCTGCTTTGACCATTTGTTTCTCAGTCTGGGAATTAAAGCCAGCAGAGGGTTTTTTAGAAGCTCTCCTTGCTCCATCAGAAGTGTCGCCCGCACCATGTTCCCAAGCAGGAACAGACAATCTCTGGTTGGGAGAGTAAATTCGAGTGGAAATCTGTCCTCGTGCGTGATGGAGCCACCAGCCCTTCTCCACAACCACCTGCTTTCAGACCCAGCTCACCCACCACCGCTTGTCCCGCTGCCCCCTTACAGCTGCCAGCCCTCTCCCAAGGACCCCCGACTCCCTCACCTCTCACCCACCGCTTCGCCTGCACCTTCGGGAGAAGGGAGACGCCATCTCCGGAAGCACAAATTGGTGGGATAAGCTGCTGTTAGCCGAGCCCACTGAGCTCCCCTACTTATTCCAAGTGAACTGCTCACTTTGAAGGGATAAACAGTCTGATTAAACTAACAGCTCTTCCTTCCTCACGGCGATTCTCTTTGAAGGATATAGGTAAAGCCAGAGCGAGCGCAATCTCTAGCAGCAAATCCACTGCTGACTTCTCCTGGGAGAGAGCCCTCTGTGCAGACCGGGAGGAGGAGAGCCAGAGCAGGAAAGCCGATGGAGCTTCGCTTTATATCACGTAATCTCGTTACTGCCATTTCAGAGCTAAATGGTAAAGACGCAGGACTGCTGGGCAGCGCAGCAGGAAGCAGGCCTGGGTCGCTGGGTAATTTAGCTGATAGAAACAATAACCTGTGCCCGCATGGTCGGCATCCGCTGCTGGTACGAATCTTGGGCATCGCTCCGAGTACCGGCGGAGCTGTGCGGCGCAGGCAGCCAGTCCTGGCATCTGAGGCCGTACCCAGGGGTCCTAGGAGGGCTGATACAGGGGAACTAGGGATGATTAACAGCTAATTAATGCCAATGAGCAGAGGTGTACTAACAAAGGAATAAGGAAACTCAGAGAGTCTGTTGTTCTGGGTCTAATGCTCTCCCATGTCGATCCCCGATGCAGAAGGGGAGCAGGGGTGGGGAGGGCAGAGCAGAACAGAGAGCAACTCACACGGTAGCCCGGCATCTGTATACGGCCTGACACGTTGTAGAAATAAAGAGGGTGATCTGCATTTTCCAAGGAGAATCAGTGCTCTCCAGTCAGCTCCGGGGCACAGAAGAGTCTCACGGGATCCTGCGGAGAAGGAAGAGCCCTGGGTGGGTATAACCTCTGTCACAGCGGCCAGACTGGGCCCGTGTTGCTGTTCAGGCTTGTTCCCTTGTTTTTCTAGGTTTGAATACAGCATGTAAGGGACAACCATCCATCCCAGACTTCTTTCGAGGCAGGATCACACCCAAACCAGCATTGCTGCCTTCCCAGGCACAACAGATTCCTTCCATAACGCATCAAAATCCCTTGATGCTTGCAGCTTAGATGGGAGGAACCGCTCCGACCCGCTCTCCCAATCTGCAGCATTTCTGAGTACCCACCCGCCAACAAAGTGCTCAGCAGCTGCAGTGTCCTGGGTGGGTCTATCTCACTGTCCCCACTCCTTCCCCGATCCCGAACCTGCCTCCCAGGCCAGGGCTTTGCAGTCAGCCTGCTCTGAGCAGTCCCTGTCCGTTCTGCCCCACGCACCTCTCATCCAACTGCACCGGCTCCTCGGTGGAGGAGCATTCACCAATTTCCCACTGACATGATGCACTGTCTCTGCTCCACAGCTTGATTTCCAGACAGATTAACCAGTCTTTTCTGGACAGCTACACATTACGTTGGCTTGTGCCGCACTCCTGCACTGTTCGGTGCAGTTTGTATCTTCATCATTCAGCGTCCAGCCTCAGGGCTTGTTTACTACACATCAAACCCTGCTCTGAGTAGGGAATCTTTTGCTTCCTCTTGCATTTGTCTGTTGCACTCATCACCCAGAGAAGTCAGTCTTGGAAATATCAGGGAGGTTATGAATTCTCACAGTGCCCTATGACAGGAGGAGATAGAGTCTCCCCCTTCACCCTGCTTCCCAGTCTTGCCCCTCTCAAAGGTGGTCCTTGGACACCCAGCAGCATCCAACTTCCTTCGGCACTCAGGCTACTAATGCAGCTGTGGTCCTGCCCAGCTGGACCCCTTTGCTCCCTACGTGCTGCTCCGAGCACAGTGGGTCTCCTCCGAAGAAAACCAAGTTGTCTAGGAAATTAGAGCATGAATAGTACAGTTTGTTTCCATAAGCAAAGATGAAGTTATCTTATTTCTAGCATTTCCTAAGATCTCAGCTCTTGCCTTAACCCTCTCTAGGTGCTCATAACAGGGTACGGGTCTTATCAAATAACTTGGCTTTCAAAACCAAGAGGGATGCGTCCTAGAGGCCTGCTATACTCTCCACTGAAGTGCACCAATACAAGAATCAGAAGATTTTGGTCGGTGTGGACCCTGGAGGTCTCTCATCCAACCACTGAGCAGAGCAGAGCTGACCCCTAGTTGAATTAAATCACTCCAGGCCTTGTGCAGTCAAGTGTGGAATTTCTCCTAAGATGGAGATACCACGATCTCTTTGGCCCGTCCCACTCTTTCACCACCCTAATGGTGAAGACTGTTCCTTCACGACCAACCAGAAGTTCTGTTGTTCCAAATTGTGACCGTTACCTGTTGTCTTTCACGACTCTGTCTTCCTCTCTATGACTATCCGTTAGGTAGCAGAAGACAATAATTAAATCCCCCTTCACCTTTTCAAAGCCTCTCCTCATTTGCCGTATGCTTAAACCCCCAACCACCTCTGTGGCCCTGCTCTGGACTTGCTCCAGTATGTTGTTCTATCATCTCTTGAACAGGGGAGCTCGAAATGGGACACTCTATGTGGCCTCACCTGTGCTGGAGTAGAGGGACACAGACTCCCAAAAGGAAGCCGCTAGTAGCCGGCCACCAGTTGGAAGTCGTACTGCTGCCTGCAACTCTGTGAGCTGGTGGCCCGTCCAGTTTTCCATTGGAGTCAACCGTACCTTGTGACCTGAGAGACCACGTTAACCCCCTTGCTAAAGCCAAGGTATGCAATATCCACTGCTCTCATCCGTTGTCTCCTCCCACAAGGCAATCAAATTGTCAGGCCCAATTTGCCACTGGTAACTCCACACTGGAGAAAGGCCAGGTCTTCCTCAAGCAGAACAAGTCATCAGCGCCCTGAAGGCACTGTCGAGAAAAGTCTGCCATTCACGGTAGTGATTTCTTCCTCCTCAGTCTTGCGCACGCTTGGATTCGTTTTCGTGTGTTTTGCTAACACTGCCTTCTCGCTGGCTCCCAGCTGAAGTTTGGAAGTTGCCCAGTAGCCTCCTCCAGCTCCACTTAACGTAAAAGGCTGTTGTTGGCTACACAGCAACGCCTGGGTTCACTAGCCCTTCGGCACAGTTCACAGAGCACAAGCTACGACAAGTCAGGTAATAGTTAGTGACCAACAGGCAACTGTTTAACGCAGCTAAAACCAGATGAAGCCCAAACAAGACCTGAGACTCCACGCTGTCTGCTCAACGCGAACCCCCTGGCCTTCTGCAATAAATAGGAATATTAATATTTAATAAATAGGAATATTATTATTCCAAAATAATAGGAATATTATTGGGAAAGTAGTAAAATCCAATGCTCCCAGTTTGGTCCCTGACTGCGAATTGCTGTTGCTGCCTACCAGGACGGAGAGCCCTGTGCGCTCACAAGACCAAAGGACATATTTGCTTTGCAGTCGTACCGTTGCTTCCCAGTGCTCCATGTGACAGCCCAGAGGTGTCCCTAGAAGTGTGCCATGCTCCATCGTCACTCATTTGTCCACGGGGTCAAGCAGCTCAGCAGGGGCAGTTCAGTGTGGACTTCTTTCTTATCGCAGGTTTTCCTAGCCTGAAACTGAGAAAAAAACGGTTTTACAACTAATAATAGAAGCTGTGAAGAGTTAAAATGTCCCAGGAGTAGAAGCAGCTTTGATTCATTTCTCCACACAGAAAGTTTCTAATTATATGGAGCCTTATCTCTGCGCTAGAGCGGATTCATAACTCTGCCTTTGTCCTTGATGTGCTCAGCAGCAATGGCTAGATTTCGGACAGCGCAGGGACGACAGTTTGGGAAAGAAAAGCAGTTACCGGGCATCCTTCAGGGAGGAGGGGCACCCATCTGAAGCCTCAGGAGCTCCAGAGATGAGTATTGAGTAACAACACAATCTTTGATGAACGCACCGACACGCATAGCTATAGCCATGGACCGGATGACCTCCCAAGGTCCCTGTCCACCTGAATTACCCCAGGAACGTTGGATCTCAAGCAGAAGGTTCCATCCCCAGGACTTCCCGGTGCTGGGTTAGCACGCTTGCGCAGCAAGGATTAACGTGCAAATGGGAACCCTGTCTTTTCGCCGTCATCAGATTCAATAGCAGGCCTACACGCTCCAGCTCGCGCCACATCCCCAACTCCCAGGCGTCTCCTGAGAGCTCGTACAACGGGAGAATGTGCCGGCACTTCAGTCAGGACAAACCAGTCAGCCAAGCACTTAAGCAGCACTCAAAATCTCCTTACGTAACTTCCAAAACAAAGGCTGCCCATGCAGCCTTTCTGCTCAGGCAATCGAACGCACTTCCTTTTGCTCCCTCCCACAGAGAGGGCACGTTATCATGACAGGTTTCTGCATGGCATTTCCACCTCGGGTTTCTGTAGAGCGCACAGCCACGCACACGCAGATACGCTCTCCCTTGTTTTTATACAATGCCTGATTTGCAGTTCAATACAGAATGTAGCAGATAGGAGATACGACTTAAAATGCAAGTTATACGGCAGCTCGGGTAGTAACAACAGCAAGATTAACGATGACCAAACCTGCTGCCATAGGCCACGTAGACTGCGGGGACCACGATACCGAGCAAAAGCTCTTGCACTCAGCAGGGTCAGAGAACGAACCAACGAGGAGTCCAGTCCTCTCCCTAGACCCTGCCACCCCCCTCGCAGGCTTAGAGAGCATCTTCCCCGGAAGAACGCAGTGAGCAATGGTGATACAGACAGACGGGGAGCGAGCGAATGCTGTAGGCACAGGTGCTCGAGCTGGGCAAACATCCGAGGCCAGAAAAGCCGGCGCTGCGAATGAAAGAGTCGGTCCTGCATTGCCCCGGGAGCAGTGGTGGACAGGCCACGGGGATGTTCACCCGTGGGGAACCGGCACAGCTGAAAAACAAGTGGCAAAAAAAATAAAAAAAAGTGATTCTGCCGCAGGAGTAATTTCTCAGACCATGTCACCTTACGCCCACAAACCCACTTGTGCCAGCCTTCTGCAGGCCAGGAAGGAGGGGCACGTCCCCTGCTTGCAGGGACGTGTCAAAAAGCAGTAAAATCCACAAAGGAAATGCCGTTCCCAGTGTCATTCCTCCTCTCTGGGTGCTCTCTCTTTGCTTTCAGCCTCCCTCCGTAGCGATGACCACAGAGGAGCGATGAGTTATTCCAGCAAAATCCCAGACAAGGCCGTTGCACGAGCGGCGGAGAGCTGCTGCTAGCACAGCGAAGGAGCCACCTCGAACCCCATCAGCCGCGGTGAAAAAAGGCTTTTTCTTGCTGGCTGTTGTTGCGCGCACAGGGTAAGGCCGCAGGTAACAGTCTACCCTCCGGGGACGTGCTGGGCGAAGCTATTCAAGCCAAATTTTGCAGCGTGAATTTATCTAAAGAGAGAAGCCAAACGTGGGAGTCGGAGAACATCCCACTCAAATGCTCACGCACGCACCCTTGCTGCCTACGTGGCTGATTTCAGCTCTGGATCAGGGCCAAATCCCCGTCAGTGCTGTGAGGTCCCAGAAGCCCGGAGTGAGGATGCTGCTCGGGGCTGAACGGGTAAGGCTTCCCCTCCAGCGCGGAGCAGCTCATACTGGAACGCGGTACAGAAACCTGCCATAGCTCCGCCGAATGCTTTTATTTCCCCACAGAAGTTTAACGTTTAAAAAGGTAGTTTTAAAATCAACTTTTCAAAAGCAAGAATCCAAAGTTTTAGTCACAGATACATATTTTGGTTCGAGCTTTCCAACTGTGTCTGCTCTATGAGAAAATAATGTTTGTCCTCGTTTTGGGGTCAGGGTATTTTGGTAAAAGCCCAAGATTTCAAACAAATCTTGCTTTTCCCTCTATGAGAACAGCCAAGTGGTCCCATGGCAGAAATACTTGCAGGTTCTCTGCTAGGAAAGGAGAAGTGGCTTTTCAGGGCAGTGGAAGAAGCGCCAAGAAGCGTGTGCTCTGCCCGATCCTCCACCGCGGTTAGCACGACCCTAAAAACAAACTAAACCAAACTAAACCATGCCAGCCCTTGGGGGTCTTACGGCTCCAACCTTGGGAGCTCCCCCACGTGCATCAGAGACGTTCACCTAGCCTGGGGCTCGGGCCCCGGCGGAAGCAAAAGGAGCCGCTCCTTAGGATGCGCACGAGCCCGGCCGCTCCGCGGGCATCCTCCTTGCTCTTCGCCGGCACCCACAGCTGTAGCGGGGGTATCAGAGATGTCCCTGCCTGCTGCCTTCAGTCTCTGCTGATGGAGCTGTTGCCTCTGAGGTTTTCTGATCCTTTTTTGACCTTGCTGTTTGTCTTTCCTCTGCCTCCTCCAGCAGCGAGTTCCTCACATTCACTTCCTGCTGTGGAAAGATGAACTTTCTTTTATCTGCTATAAACTGCTCTTCTGGATTCATCAAGTGCGTGTAGTTCTAGTACTGTGGGATCTGGTGAATGACAGCTCTGCCTTCATCTTACTCACCACCTCCATGACGTTATCAATCCCAGCCACATCCCTGCTCTTACCACCTTCTCTGCAAACTGGAATCTGGGTCTTTTCGGTCTCGTAAGGCAGCTGTTTCATCCCCTTGATCATTTTAGCTGCTTCTCTGCACCTCTCAGACTTGAGATGAAGAGGCCAGAGCTACACAAGGCGCGAGAGAGCTGCAAAGTGATGCCTGGTGTCTCCATGAGGATGCGCAACACGCTGTTGGCTTTTTGGCTGCTGTCGCTGCCGCACACAGAGCCGATGATTTCAAGACCGACGGCTCCGCGGGCTCTTTCCCGAGCTGTACGTGCCAGTTTCAAGTTCAGCATCACGCAGCAGAGTTTGGAGGGAGTTAAACAGAGGAATGGTTGATGCAACCTGCTGCGGCGGCCTCCCGCAGCAGAGACCTCACAAGGGAGTTGTACACTGGAGTGGAGAAAAGCGAAACCACTTGAAAACGGAGCATGTTCCTAACGCAGCTCCCTGCCCTGCAGGTCTCCGGCCTCCTGAGCTACGGGTCTAGCAAGCACAGGGGGTAAGAAAAAAAGCACCTTGTTGCCCAGGCTAAAGTTTACCACCCTGGACCTAAGTCTGGTTCCAAGTGAGCCCAGATGTTTCCAGAAAGACCTGGGGGGATCAAGGACAAGGGGGATTTTTCATATGAAGAACCAGATAAGACAGGTTGGGTAGACACAAGAATAATTAATTACAGGAGAAGCAAATTACTTCAGCGCGATCACACATGGAAGCACAAACCCCAGCTGTAACGAGAACAGTCCAAGCCTCCTCAGGCCATTTACCTCTACGGCAGATGGGGATTAGCAGCCTTCTAAGCCAGGCTAAGGACTCCACAGTTAAGGGTGTCGTCTGCGCTCATGTATAAGCCCGATTTCACAGCCTATATTTCTCAAAAAAAATTCTTTGCGTTTGAATTTCACACACGTTATCTGTGGCCAGAGCAGAATTTTGGCAAAATGGGAGCTGAAAGGAGGAGAGAGGGGGGATGAGAGAGAAGAGAGAGGAGAGAGAGGAAAGAGGAGAGAGAGAGGAGAGAGGGTTTCTACTCCGAGAAATGCCTTCTCTGCAAACAGCTTGGCATTTATCGCTCCTGGAGAGCAATTCCTGATGGCCAAGGATGAGATCAACCCAAGGCTAAGGGAGAGAGCGCCATCCTAATCCCACTAATTTCAGGACAGCTGGGTACCTGCTACGGAAAGCCTGCATTCCTGAGAGGAGACTCAAACCGGGACCACCAGCAAGAGTTACTGAGGCGTTCCTGCCTACTAGAGCTCCAAAGGACCAAGCCCATCATTTAGCCCCAAGTCCAGGCCTTCGTGGACTTCAGCCAGGGATTCCCCAAGCACAGCCCACCCCTCCCAGCTGGAAGGCCACACGTCTTGGAGGAACAAAGACCCTTAAATGGCAGAGAAGCCTTTGCAGCAACCCAATGGTTAATCCTCGGCACAGCTGATATTTTGCACCCTCTTTCTTGTTTGAATCTCTGCTTCACTTCAGTCACTTGACCTCACTCAGTCTCTAGCTGGGATTTATTCAGTCTTCCACTGTGAGAAACCTTCTGCCCTTGCACTGAACTGAAGATGAAAATCAGATGATTTTTTTGGTCTTTTTCGTAAAGCGCTTCGAGCTCTCGCCACTTTCTCTCAAAAGTAGACTTTCTGGCCTCTAAATTTTACTTGTGGCTGTTATCTCGACCATTTCCAAACAGACCTTTTAAACGTGGAAGTACTGTAGCTGGATGCGGCATCCGTACGACGGGGATGATCGCAAAGACGGTTCCTCTTTCTGCTCTTAATTCAGGGTTTCCCGGCGTAAATATCCTTCTATCCTCGGCCACCAGCTCACATCTCAAGCTCATACTTGTCATTTATACTTCAGGATCCTTAGCTTTCTTCTGTGTCTTCTTCTTCCAAAGGACAGCCCCTGCTGTGTAAATGTGAGCGCCATTTTTCCGTATGTCATTTTGCAATTACCCGTACTAAAATGAACACGCCGCGCTCAGCAAGCCCAATTCACCAACCAGCCCAGATGACTCCATACAACTAAGCAGTTGCTACCATTTCCTTTTTTACTGATCCACTGCTTTTCTCCATCGTCGAGCGAGATGTGTTTGCTACGTTATTGTAACTTCAGCTCCCCTCTCCCGCATGCACTTGTCCAGTCTCCCCTCGAACCCACGGTCTCTCCAGGTCTCCAGCACTCCGAAGGACTGACTATTTACTCCCACCTTATTTCTGACCTTCCAACCAATCATTTATGCTTTCCAGAACTTTTCTTCTTATCCCGTGGCTGCTTATTTTCCTTATAGCCTTTGGTGAAGGACATCGTCAAAAGCATTTTGGGAATCCCAATAAATTAATTAAATAAATTGCTCTTGTCTGCCACGTCAGAGAACTCCGTTGCCTCTTCCCTTGTGAATCATGTAGATCCATTTGCCTACAAATACCATTCTGTGGTATTATGGGGTAAACAAAAATCAACCAGATTTTTTCTGGGGCTCTTTTTCAAATTTTCCATACTTCAGCCTTTAGATGCAAAGACACTTTGAGAAAGCGCTTACGCACCACCATTTCTAATTCAGCAGTCTCATTCTTGGCTTTCTTAAGAAGTCTGAAGCAAAACGAGCAGCCCGGATGGTTTATCAGTGTCCATTTCATCAATTGGACCCATAATCTCTGCTCCAGGCTTTTCAGTTTTGAACATATCCTCTGGCGAGTCCCCATGAAGGTTAATTACAGCACAGGAATCTCCATGTTTTCTTCTACAATCAACAATAATGCAAGTAATTGCTTCAGCTTCTCTGCAATGGGCTTGTCTTTTCTAATTGCTCCTTTTATACGCTGATCATGCGCTGTCTCTGTCACCTCGTTGGCACATTTCTTGGTTTTTGACACATTCGAGAAAAATCTACCCTCTTCTTTAGCTGTTTCTCACATTCTTTCGGCACGCCACTTAGGCCAGGAGCTCAGTGGTGCGTACCCGACGCAGTACTACCATCGTCTGGCCTTTCCTTCCTGGTTTTTCTGGTTTTTACTGGGATGGTTAGCCTGCCCACTTCCTTCAGTTTACAACCCTCTGTCAAACAGCATCACTCAGCTTACGGTGCCACAGGGACTGTCCACCTTGCCCGGGTTTCCAATATGCCTGTTGTGTTCATGTCTTCGTTGAGGACCTGCCAATCCACTCCACCATTTCCAACAGCTCTTGGAGATCTAGAATACATCTGAATTTCAATCCACTGCATAACTTTCTCCTTGGCTGTGCGACCGAGGCTAACTCTGTAATCAGACTGTGCAGTAAATGTATTCAAATGCCCTACAGAAGCTTTAACAACAGCATTAATATATTTATATATTTTCAACAGCCAAGTTTGTAATCTAGCCCAGAGATACCACTCGGGTTTGCAGGGCAGAACTTATTTTCCACAGAGCAGAACTGGCAGGCATTAATCCTGCTGGCAATCTGTAATCTGCTATAATCTACTGTTGGTAGCTCCAGCATATGCCTTTATGCCTCTATGCAAATGCACGTCACATGCGGAATAAACAAGAGGCCTTCGAGACAGGCGCATGCCTGCAGGGCTGTGGTCTTACTGGCATCACAGAGAGGTGGTGGGATGGCTCCTGTGACTGGAGTGTTGGAATGGAAGGGTACAGGCTCTTTAGGAAGAACAGGCAAGGGTGAAAAGGAGGGGGTGTCGCCCTCTATGTCAATGACCAGCTGGTGAGCATGGAGCTCTGCTGGGGATGGGTGAGGAGCCACCGAGAGCTCATGGGTCAGGATTAAAGGGAAGGCGGGGACAGGGGACATTATAGAGGGGGTCTGCTACAGGCCACTTATGGATTGAGAGCAGCCCTGAGGAGAAGGACTTGGGGATGTTGGTTGACAAGAAGCTTAACATGACCCAGCAATGTGCGCTCACAGGCGGCCATCTGCATCCTGGGCTGCATCGCAAGCAGCACGACCAGCGGGTTGAGGGAGGTGTTACTCCCGCTCTACTCTGGTCTCATGAGACCCCACTTGGAGTACTGAGTTCAGCTCTGGGGCCTCCAACATAAGAGGGACATGGACCTGTTGGAGCGAGTCCAGAAGCGGCCACGAAGATGAACTAAGGGCTGGGGAACCTCACCTGT
>KL260078.1:11319-35911 GCA_000699545.1 Podiceps cristatus | reverse complement strand
AAGCCGGCCCTCTGGCCCCTCCGCTACCAAACCCTTGCCACACAAGCCCAATACAGTCTGAAAAAGCAAGGGTATGTAAAATATTGGTATCATACTCGGCCTTCATTAAAATAACATCCAATTTCTCACTAACCAATTTTGGTTTAATATTTTTATATACTTTGGATTATCTTCCCCACCACGTATGAGAACAAGTAGTTTTCTAGATTCATTTAGAATTTCAATTCCACTTTCAAAAGTACCTTGGGCATTTAGGAACATATCTCCATAACTTAGATGTAGGCTCCCCGGTGACTACACTTACCATGGATATTTTACCCAAGAATAATTTATCATTTTTCAAAAGTGATCGTTGTACTTAAGACCCTACAACATCAAAATCCACTACAGTTGAAAATAGGTGAATGACAGCACACTCTGCATTTGGAATATAAAATAATACAGACACTTACTAATAATCTGATTAAGGAATGTTTTGACTGATGAGAGATTGTCAGGAGTTACATGCAAAACATATAAATACAAAAAAGAACAAAAAGAATGATGCTATTCCATTAGGATAAATTTAAAATTAATCTAGGATAATATCCCAAAAGGTTTGTTGAGAAAGAACAAAGCTGCAAATCTTTAAATAAATGCAAATTCAGAATCATATGAAGTGCCTCTGAATCAAATATTGGTTTATCAAGAATCCTGGAAAATAGGTGATTTCTAAGCTCAACTCTGGCCATACTTTAACATTTCACATAAAGAAGCAACTGCGTATCTGCATATCTCTATATACATATTATATATAGATATTGTATATGTAGATAGATATTATCTACATACTATATATAGGTGTATTAAAAATTGATGTATATATGTATGTATATACAATTATACATACATATATAGAATACAAAAATATTTATACAATATACAATTATGCATAGTCCCTATGCAACAGATAGACATTCAAATTCAATTACACTAAATTTGAATTACATTCAATTACAGATTCAACCCCCAGTGATTTACTGGGGCTGTTAGGACCAGAGAAGAGAAAGCTCAAGGGAGAATCTCATCCATCTGTATATAAATACCTGAAGATACTGAGCTGCAAAGAGGACAGAGCCAGGGTCTTTTCAGGGGTGCCCAGTGGCAGGGCCAGCGGCAATGGGCACAAACTGAAACCCAGGAGGTTTCCTCTGAACGTCAGGAAACACTCTTTGACTGTGAGGGTGACCAGCCCTGGCACAGGCTGCCCAGGGAGGAGTTTCCACCCTTGGAGCTATTCAAAAGCCGTCTGGACGTGGCCCCGGGCCCCTGGCTGCAGGTGGCCCTGCTTGAGGAGGGAGGTTGCACGAGATGTCCCACGGAGGCCCCTTCCAGCCTCAGCCCTTCTGTGATTCTGTGATTTACAATGTCTTTTGCTGTTTCAAAGACAAGGGGGATCTGCAGTACAATTCTTATCGGAAAAAAGAATAGATGCCTCAAATATATTTATGGAGGATATCATTCAACATGGAGATCGGTATTTTAAAAAAGGATCTAGGTGTCAAATTTTTGAGATACTTCTTAACTCCATAGCACTAATTACCATTTTCATAGAATTTTATAATGCAATAAGCTTTTAGTTTGAAGAAGTGATCCTGTTTAGTGTTGTTAGAACACTGAGGCTACATGCCTAATTAAGAATGTAATTCACAGAAAAGTGTGGTAATAAACAAATTTAATGGCACATATTTGTGTAATTAATGATAGCATTGATTTTTCAGTAGTTTAGCTTTTTGAGCATAGGGATGCTGGATTACTGTTATATAGTTTTAGCATACTGCTAGAGGTATTCATCACAAGCAACAAGCAAAATAATTAGAGACAGAGGAACTGAGGCTGTAAATATTGAAGTTGCAACCCAAGGTTTTAAGAAAATGCCTGAGGGTTATGTAACACAAATCAACCTCATGAAAATTCTCATCCCAAAACATGTTCTACTACCAAGTACTCTCACAGAGACTCAAGATAGGAAAAAAACCTTCCAGTACATACCTGGCCCGGTATCACTCAGCTGCTAAAGGACAGACACACACTGCTACCCGTATAAGACTATCTTTCATCACTCGGTCCTCCGGTCACTGGGCCCTGCTTGCAGGATCACTACCATGTTACTGAGCACTACCTCACCATCCAGCAATACTAATCTAAACAGGCTGGGAGGGCACAATTTAATTCCTGACAAAGTAGCTGTAGCACACAATATTTTTAAGAAGATTTTATTCTTTCTTGTCACTTTTTATACTACCGCAGGAGGGAGGACAATATAAGGCTTTGAACCTGGGGGATAGACTTGAATTATAGCCCAGAGTATGACGATGGTCAGACTCTCCACCCAGCTGTGTGATACTTGGGCTCATACCCTACAGGAGATGACAAAAATAGGCATTACTCACCACCAAAAGACAGTTTGTGTCATTTTGGCCCAAATTCAGTATCTTGCCACTTTATCCAGATGGTCTAATTAAGAAAGAAAGAAGGAAAGCATTCTGCTCTTGCTAATGTATAGTTACAGTAAAGCCTCGTTTGACCTAGACACACACACACAAGCTATAAGCACCCTGGCAAATGCAAAGACAAAATGAGTAAAACCTCATTAATCCTCTCCACCAGTCAGTATGATGATCATAACAGAATTCTGAAAGTTAGTGCAGGACAGGCAGAAAACTTTTAAAATATATTTTTATTCTCTGCACAAGAGTATTGCATAGTTTTAGTGAGGGAAAAAAAAAAAAAAAAGGGTTCTTCCCACTCTTCCCATTAAAGTAAGTCTTTGAGATTGTAAGGGAAGTGGCCATGGTAATTTCCTAACAATCTCAAGCTAATATGTAATATTGAATCTTGGGGTTTTGGGTCATGGGATAGTTGCTGATGGGTTTTTGGAAGCATTAAAGGAAAACCAGAAAGAAGAAATGAAAGTAAGTCCTAACCTGGTTAAAATCAAAGCCAAGATTCTCAAGGATTTTGACAGAGGCAGGATTTCAATCCCAGACCTCTCTTCTGCCTTTGGTGTATTTTCTTCTACATTTGTTGGACTTAATTACACACACACACACACACTTCTATTAAGTTAAATTTGAAGGAATACTTGGCAGTCTTACTTTATTGTTTTTCTGTTTGCTAGTTGCAAAGTGCATTGGAGATGTCATTTATGCTTATACTAGATACTTTTCAATTGTTTTTTTAATTTTTTTAGGCATCTACACTGAGCCATGTGTAACCTTCCACAGTTTTAGAAAGTATCATCTGCTTTTCACGGATGTATTCTTTAA
Source organism: Podiceps cristatus (assembly GCA_000699545.1). Lineage (NCBI taxonomy): Eukaryota > Metazoa > Chordata > Aves > Podicipediformes > Podicipedidae > Podiceps > Podiceps cristatus. The sequence goes on along the minus strand of KL260078.1, from coordinate 32,603 downwards.
CTAAAAGCACTAACTTAAAGATAAGTAAAAGTCATAGCTAAATTCTGGATGGGGGTCATAACCGGGAAGAAAAATGAGCCTTTGTAGTTCAGACTGACACATTTAGGACCTCAGGAGCAGCAATAAAGTTAGAACAGGTAAAGTACAATGAGGACAGGGATCAATAAAACATAAAATAGGATAGAGAAATTACTCATATATTGGAACAAAGTATATCTATACAGGGAAAAAATACACAATTTAATCTCTGCAGTTAATAAGTATGTGAAAGACAAGTATAGTGTAAACAGCTGAAAAATAAATGTGTGCATGGTATAGTGAAACATTAAAATACATTTAGTGCTCATATCAAAGTAATTTCTTCTTTTTTTTTTTCCCTCAGTACTATCTTTCACTGGAAAAATGGGGAGAGGAGGGTGTGCTATTGCTGCAAAGAGTCTATTAAACGTTTTTTTGAGTTTTCCCTGGAAAATTGAAAAGCAAAATATTTGAGTGAAAATTTCTAACTGAACATTTCCTAGTATTTAGATGCCTTTTACTTATTTTATTTATAGTTATCATCATTTTCTAGATAAAGAGATCAGCATTCTAGAGCTAGCTGTTCTCACAAGAACAATTCATGGGATTGTTCTTTCCAAACAGAGGGAATAACGTGAGAGCTCAGGTACTAAACACTGCCCAGGAACCTTCTGGGAGGTTCCACATAGTGCTGGGTCCTAATTTGCTCTTCTTGTGTTATAAAACATGTTATATACCCCCTCTGAAGTGGGTGTATACTCTTCCCCACATAGCCAAAGTGCGAGTCTCATGCCTAACCACAGGTGACAAGTGCCATTTTGAGCATCCTAGGTATTTCCACAAGGCTAACAGATTAGACCCAAGACTAACTGGAGACGTGCATCCTTCCAGGGTTTGGAGCTCAAGTGAGGCACCCTTGGGTACGCTCATGGCCCATGAATCCCTTCCCCTGTTTCCCAGTATTTTCTCTGATTGCATCTTCTAAAAGCGTTATATTTGTAATGGCTGCAAAAATGTTGCCCACTGTAGGAGGTCTTGGGCAATGAACTGTGAAGGGCAGTTCTCATCTGCTCATGTAATGCATTGCAAGTAAAGGAATACACAAAACTCCACAAGCAGAAATAATTAATGAAAACAATTATAATAAATAATAGATTTGAAGTATCTATATATATGGGTCAAATCCAATTAGTACATTGTAACAGATAGTTAAAACAGCTTTGTTCACTAGTCGGAAACCACAATGGCAGTCTTTTTTTTAAAAAAAAAAAAAACACCAGCTCTTCTATAAATAAATAAATACAAATGAAATATTAATTAACCACTTGGCAATAGATCACATTTCTACTAAAAACTAGTTAATGAACTTCCAAGGAATATAAGTAAGATACTCCTATCACTAGTGAGTGACGAAGTTGTTTGAATGCATTTTGATATTCTAGATACAAATCTGAAAGTGTTAAAAATACCCATCAGGTTTAGCTACATTCCTCAGCAACTCCCTCCCTCCTTATTTTTTTCAAACTTTGATTGTCCTTCTGTTTTTTTTTCCAAAATTATTTACTTAAAATCCAAAACTTCATTTTCATGTTCAGCAACACACTTTTTACAGCATATAAGAAAGCTATATATCACACAAAATTACACTGAGCTATACCATTAACTTTAACCAAGATTAATCAACTTCAACAGGACCTTCAATTCAAAAGGCAATGCTTATCCTAAGCCCTGACTGGTTTTGATTACTGGTATGAAATATATATGTGATTTTGACATTACTTCAAAAAGAGCAAGCAAGAAAATTAGGTGTTAAATAAAAAAGGCAAACAATATAACAAAATGTAAATGTTTGGTCTAAATTTGCTATAAAGAGATCAATAAGTTTTCTTTAATATGAGGTATCAACAAGCTGCATCCTAGTATACACCTTCTGTACATTCAATATAAATGACTTTTTGGAAAACACACATAGTCTATAAGTAAAAGCTTAATTAAAACTTTTTTAGAAAAGATTTCAAGCACATAAAAAGGGATTCTTGCATGTGTCATTAGAAACATGTCTCAACTGTATTTATGGAAGATCTATACAGCACAAATCAGTTAGTTCACAACAACAGGAATTAATTATTCTGAGTTTATGGCTGTCAGGTAGTTAGCATACACAGACCCATCTTGCCAGAGCAACCTCCCACTCATTCATCCCAGCCTGCAGAAAAGGATCCAACAAATGATGCGTCTGCCAGACAGACAGCAAAGACTGGACCTTCACCGGCCCCACTTCCAGGAAAAAATCAGGTCTCTTTCTTTCATAGCTTCAGGAACATCATCTAACGACTTTGCAAATAGCCAGTTCCTCAGTTTAGAGATACTGAGAAAATTAATAATGTTTTTCAGATCCATTAACTGTTTTGGAAATAAATACAAGCTTATGCATTATTTAAATACTTCCCCAACAAAGTAAAGGCAGAAAAGGAAGGGAATGTCATTCAAGATGCAGTTAACAAAACACTATGTAGAAAGCAAGGCTGAGGTAAAACGAACTGGAGAATGCTATGCAGTAACTAATTTCTTATGACAAGTGATTCATGGCTTCTCTGTTAAGAATTCATATGTGCTTTATAAACCATTTTATTTGCAGCATCTTCATTTTCATCCTCAGAGATAATTTTCTCCTAAAACATCTCAATAAGCAATAAATACATGATAAACAAAAAGTTATCGCAGCTGAAACTGTAGAAAAGTTGGTGCTTTGGAAAACTGCCAGCCCTGATGAATCAGTTCAGACAACTCGTGCTGATTAATGTTTCTGCTAGAAGAGACTATTCCAGGGTTTGCTTTGTGATCCAGCAGAGATCAGAAGGCACTATACAGCCTTTAAAATACATTAGGATCAGTCAAAATATGTCTAACATTACAATGAAAACTAAAAGGCCCACTAGAGATTAAAGCGTATACTTTGAATGCCGTGCTGTCCTTGGCATCAACAGGAATTATGCATGTGGAATCGGGAAAATATCCATACATTATTTACACAGTTTTCAAACAGATTGCAAGTGTAACTTTTTTAGTTCAATTAAGTTCATCAAACCATGATATTCTCTGAAATACTGCAACCACCATGATTCAAAAGCTAGAGAATGAAGGAACAGATATACTAAACTAGAATGTAATGTAAATGTAACTTGCATTCTTCATACCTTGTTAGTTGACATATATTTTCAGAAAAATTAGTAGTATAAAAATTTAAGCAAAGTGTTTGGAAACATTTCACTCAATGCAATGCAACAGCTTCTGTTATAGCAGTCTGTTTTATTAATACATTTTATCTGGTATTTTAATGCTGTGTAGCATCTTGTTTTGAGGAATAAATCTCTTTTCATAGAGTTGGTTTTTTTTTTGGTTTTTTTTTTTTTCAGTAGACAATTACACAAATGGCTTTCAGTAGCAGCACCTCTTTCACAACGAGATCATAATGTTTCTCTCTATATCCCTGCTATGTACCTGGTCTGGATGAAGTCTTACTAGAGTCAAACATACTTCACAACAGATGAAAGAAGAGGAATGAGGAGGGGGAAAAAAAAAAAAAAAAAAAAAAAAAGGAAAAATGGGGGAAAAAAAATGAATCCTGTCCTTCTGATTTTACTCCATTAAACCTTTTAGACTAACAAGAAAATTCTTAGGTTTTCACTCTACTGCTATTGTAGTACCAATAAACACACCACAAATTAAATTCATCTTAGTGTGCATTTTTTACACTTAACTGTATTTCCAAGCACCAAGGGCTTTTATTGCCAACAAAAGAAAATTTTACATTTCATAAGACTAAAAAAAATCTGAAAAATATTGCTTGAAAGGGATATTACTTTATGAATCTGCCAATTTCTCAGTTCATTTATTTGTCCTTTTTCCATTGCAGCAGATGTGATTCATGCACGTGAAGTTCTGTGCAATTCACTTTTTCCACTTTCCTTTCTCCTCAAAGTACTTTTTTGAGTATTCCCAACTGAACAGAAAAAGTCCCCAATTTATTTGAAATTCATTTTTACTAAATTAAACTTGATTATCTCAATTAATTTCTTCACTGCTGTTTCAAAGATGAACATGCTCTTAACACATATAAATAAAAATGACAAAATTCATAGCAGCATAAAGGGGTTTTTGTTTTAAAAATGATTCCTAAGTCCAAAACAAGTCTTACATTAGAACTCAGAACACTTATAAAAATATAACCTTGTCTGATCAAGAATATCAGTTCTGTGATAGTCTCTAATACTGAGATCTAACAGGATTATCTTCCAGTCATGCCCAGCTAATACTTTTGTACTTCCAGCATCTAGCTTCAGAGCTGTAATAAAAACGTTTATGAAACCAATGCAAACTCTTCTATAGAAAAAGTACAATTTCTCATACAGATGTTTTCCCCTCTTAAAATTGTGTTGTCACAGAGAAAAAAGATTCTCCTCTTCAACAACCAGGCAGTGAACTGGCAGAACTGATTAGTTCAGTTGAGAAACAACTCTTGCTGCTCATTTTTATCAACTGCACTAAAGACTTCTAACATTGAATGTGATGCTGTCAGCTAAGGAGGTTGATTGCACTGATAGTGATTATTTCATGAACTTTCCTAACACAGATATATTTTTAAGTGCTTCTTGAAGACTTAGAAAGAGATGGTGAGAATGCTAAAACTTGACAGCCAATATGTAACTTCCTTTACTGGATAATTCGATCCCTATCTTGCTTGGGCTCTGCTTTATTCAGGTCACTAAACTATTTCACTGCAATGTTAGACACTTATGTATCACAAGCTCTTTAAATTCCACTGAATGGAGAAAGGAGGATTTTTTCAAAGCCTCGTGGATGGCCCAAAAGCAGGGGGCTTGTAAATAGTAGCCCTTCTAAAGGCTGATTCAGTAGAATCATAGAATAGTTTGGGTTGGAAAGGACCTTTAAAGGTCATCTACTGTGTATTTTCACCAACTCAGGAGGTAGTAACTATCTCCTTTGTGAATTGCTGCTCATCTTTAATGTAGGGCTGAGGGACAGAAGGAGGTAAAACTTCTGAAATGGTACGAAGCTTGATAAGGCAAGCATAAGACTAAATGAAATTAGAATGAAGTGGATGTGAAAACAGAAGAAATTCCAATGGCAATTTTAGCAAAATCACCAATGGCTGTGTAGGGGAATGTATCGAGTAGCTTAATGATTTTGTCAAGAAGTTGCTTAACTTTTGGACCTGCAACTGGAGTGCAGAATACCAAATTTATTAGGAATAATAAACTGTTTAAGTACAAAATCAAAACCAAACAGCTGTTGCTTTTAACACAATCCAGAAAGTTGTAACAGATAACAAACTGGAAATGAATCAAGGCATCATATTGCCTATAAATAAATAATTAAATAAATGTCACACTGAGAAATTCATATTTGTATACACCGGAATGTTGTAAGATATAGAAGTTCATTCTTCACTATGCAACAATTAAAGCTTCAACGGATAACACTAAAATTTCAAGAAACGTGTGGTGCAAGAGAGAAAGTCAAGAGGGGAAAAAAAACCCACACAAAAAATGATCAGAAAATTATGTAGATCGTGATCTAGGAAATATGGCCTATAAGAAAATACTGGGAAAGATGGGATTAATTAGTTTGAAGTTTGAGAAAAGATGTGTAGAAATATTTTAAATAACTGCTAAAATATGGAGAGAAATAAACTCCAGCTCAAAATGTGAGAGAGTATTAAAAAAATGACGTCAAAATGCAGCAAGAATAATTTACATGGGAATAAGAAAACTCCATCTAATCTTAAGGATTTTCTTGAATAGATTGCTTGAACGGCTTGCGGAATATTCGCTGCTGAAGGCTGAAACCTCTGAATTCACCAGTATGTGCTGGGGGCCGAGCAGCTGGAAGGCAGCCTTGCAGAAAGGAACCTGGGGGTCCTGCTGGACACCAAGCTCAACGTGAGCCAGCAACATGCCCCTGCAGCAAAGAAGATTAAAGGTGTCCTGGGCTGCATTAGACACAGTACTGCCAGCAGGCCAAGGGAGGTGAGCCTTCCCCTCTCCTCATCACTGGTGAGGCTACACCTGGAGCAGTTGTGTGTCCAGTTCTGGGCTCTTCAGTACGAAAGAGACACAGAGCTCCTAGAGAGAGTCTGGCAAACTCATCTTAAAATGATTAAGGGACTAGAGCACCTCTCCTGTAAAGAAAGGAGAGAACTGGAACTGCTAGGGAAAAAGTAGCTCAGGGAGAATCTCATCCATCTGTATATAAATACCTGAAGATACTGAGCTGCAAAGGGGACAGAGCCAGGGTCTTTTCAGGGGTGCCGAGTGGCAGGGCCAGCGGCAACGGGTACAAACTGAAACCCAGGAGGTTTCCTCTGAACGTCAGGAAACACTCTTTGACTGTGAGGGTGACCAGCCCTGGCACAGGCTGCCCAGGGAGGAGGTTCCACCCTTGGAGCTATTCAAAAGCCGTCTGGACGTGGCCCTGGGCCCCTGGCTCCAGGTGGCCCTGCTTGAGCAGGGGGCGTTGACCAGGTGACCTCCAGAGGTCCCTTCCACCCTCAGCCCTTCTGTGATTCTACAAAAACAAAAGATGAGAGGAGCAACTATTCAAGGAGATCTAGACCAGATAAAGTGGTTTTCAAAGCACTGGAGTCAAACTTGACATAGAGACTTGGACTGGCTTCCAGGTCAAAGAGATACATACAATCATTAAAAGTAAATCAATACCAAATCACCAAAATATTTGCTATTTATGATTTGCCCTGCCATTTATCCTTTTAAATTTCTTTCCATATATATTTTCCATTTTTCTGTATTTAATGGGATTGTGCCTTATTATACAGGACTAGTTTATATAACCAATACTCAGATTAAGTATACACATTTCCTATTCAAATTTATAATTCATTGAGAATGATGGCCTGGGTATATGGCCTTGGTTAATCGCTTTTGACTTGTCCAAGGTTGGTATTTCACAGAGAAATACAGAATTTGTGAACATTTTTCTGATAGGATTTCTGCTTGAGAGAAATGGAAGTTTTTCTGGCGTTTGGGTATTTTTTCTTTTGTTTTGGTTATAATAATTTTTAAAAGGCAAGTAAGCCCACTCTTTCTTCCTTTTAACTGCTATCTCAGCTGGAGTGATCTCTTTAGCACACTTGACTTTTCACTTTGCTCATTTTACAGTTCTTCTTAACTTTTGAGCTCTATAATTAAGACACCGCACAAAGCCAGTAAATGACATTGGGTTCTTTTTATAAACTATGGATTATTCTCAAGTACTGCATACTTATCTACCTCCTACTCATATGCTGTAGGTGGTTTTTTCCATACTCTGTATGAGAAGGAAACCATCTGTATTTAACAAAATCTGTCTAATTCACACCTCTACTGGCACTACTTGTAGTTTCATAAAGAGGCTCACTACAGTGACAACCTTTACTCTTCTTTATGCAGTGAGTGCACACAGCTGAATCCTGCTCATCATAAGATAAGCCTCACACCTTCAAAAATATTCATATGGCTGAGGTGAGAAAAATTCATATTTGTCTGCAAGTAGATACAAATTATTGTGCTTGACATGAAATAGCCATACATCTACAATAACCTGATTTTATAGAGGAACACTTCCGCTTCACTGCTTTTGCAACCAAAAAGTTGTTTACTGTTCCATTAACTCTAGGTCCAAGAAGATTATGCAACCATTAAAAAGCTACACCTCAGACACATTTCTAATGGGCTGGTATTTATAGACAATAAGTAGGGCCAGTGTTTTGTCACAGTAAATTATACATGAAACAATCTAGCCACGGGAGAAAAAAAAAGGCAAGTGTTACAAATTGCTAGTAAAACTGCCAGAGCTCACAGCCTGCATTTTAATCAAAATATACTTTATTTCATAATAAAAATTGATCAAAAACATTTAACTAAATGTTTAAAGAAAAATAAAACTGCTGTTATAAATGACTTCTGGCATGCAGATGCAGGTGGGAAATAAGAACAGCTTTTCTGATTCACCTTTGCCAGAGAAGACCATTTTTTAAACTACCAGTTCTCAGCAACCTGTTATCTAACTTCAGGGAAACAGCAGCTGAGACCTATCAAATAAGTATTGCATTTTAGATAAGATTTTTCAACAAAAGTAAATTAAGTACAGAAATATTGATGTTCCACTTGTATGCAAGTATGCATGTCCCTGCTATTCAAGAGGATCAGTTTTCAAATGTGAACGAAGACAATATATATATTTTTTAAATTATTTCTGAAGAGAGAGAACACACACACTCAAAAAATTTTTCACCACCATTAAAGGCATAAAGGTATTTTAGAAAAGGTGATGGAATTGGTGCTCTTTATTTTGCAGCAGAAACCACCATAATCCACTGAAATTCACACCTTTTCACTGACCTGAAGAAATGTTGAATTTAGTCCTTAAAATTAACCTTGGTCTTGCAGTTAGGTCCAAAAACATTTCATCCTTCAGCATATGGAACAATAAAGCATATTAGTGCAGAAGAAACCAAAATGACAGACCTTGCCAATACCCTACCACACACTTCTTGCCTGAAAAACACGTCCCGCTTCTTGATGCTTGTGGAAGTCAGTTTATGGCTTGTACTGCCACCCTTAAAATGGCATAGCTATAAATCAGAGAATCATAGAATCATTTAGGTTGGAAAAGACCTTTAAGTCCAATCATTAACCCAACACTGCCAAGTCTACCACTAAACCATGTCCTGAAGCACCACATCTACATATCTTTTAAATACCTCCAGGGATCGGGACTCCACCACTTCCCCAGGCAGCCTCTTCCAGCGCTTGACAACCCTTTCAGTGAAGAAATGTTTCCTAATATCCAATCGAAACCTTCCCTGGCACAATTTGAGGCCACTTCCTCTCATCCTATCACTTGTTACTTGGGAGAAGAGATTGACACCCACCTTGCTACAGCCTCTTCAGATGTAGAAAGCAACAAGGTCTCCCCTCACCCTCCTTTTCTCCAGACTAGACCCCAGTTCCCTCAGCTTCACCAGCCTCATTGCCCTTCTTTGGACCCTCTCCAGCATCTCAATGTCTTCCTTGTAGTGAGGGGCCCAAAATTGAACCCAGCACTCAAGGTATGGCCTCACCAGTGCCAAGTACATGGGGACAATCGCTTCCCTACTCCTGCTGGTTATACTATTCCTGATGCAGGCCAGGATGCCATTGGTCTTCTTGGCCACCTGGGCACACTGCCACTCATATTCAGCCGGCAGTTGACCAACACCTCCAGGTCCTTTTCCACCAGACAAAAAAGTTACTAGCAATGAAATTAAATTCTTCTATCCTCTTGAGGCATCCTCTCTCATCTGCAGAGCCTCAGTTCACTAGACTTCATCATTAAGGCAGAAGAGTTGTCACTCCAACAATTTAGAAAGATTACAAGGCTACAATCTGTTGACAGTAATATACTAAGGAGCATAGAAAGATACATTCCTTGCACTTTGTTAACACAATGCATAAAGGCTCTTCATTTAGGCCACATGCCAACGGTATGGGGCAATTATACACAGTTCTTGCATAATTTATGAAAAGAGGAGAGAGGGAATTTTCAGCAAATATCTACTGTGTTCACTAGGAGCTGTCAAACACGGGTCTCTTCTTCACTCCAAGGTAATGCAAAACTTGCCATCTGCCAACTTGCACTGTCTTCTTTCCATTCCACTTCAGCATGTTTTTTCTGTGCTACTGATTTACACTGATTTTTTTCTGCTGAAACTGCTTGTCACCTCAGTTGCAAAAGAGGTAAATGTCTCAGTCAATGTACATGACAAACAATCCTTTTTATTTTTAATTTATATACTAAGAACTATATTGACCCTAGAACTTCAAGAAAGGTGTGGGAACTCCTTTCCAACTTAAAGCCTGAACTAGAGAAGAATTTCCATCATGTTTCTGAAGCAAAATATTCAGGGTCAAGTTATTTAGACTTGGCTCTAACATTACTTTTTAAGTGTTTCTATATGATTGTACCTATATAGGCATACTCACTGACCATACAGAAATACCCTGTTTGTAAAGGTGAAATTTTGTTGGAAAGATGTGGTCCTCAAATACTCTGTGGTCTCCAGATGCTGTAAATTGAAAACCTGGGTTTGTCTTAGAGTTCCTTAGGGAAAACAAATTTTATTTATTTATTTACCTATTTACTTACTTTTACATTACCAAGATTTATAAGGACCTATTTAATTCTGGAACCTTAAATAGAGATTTTGTTTTTCCTCCTTGGACCACAAAATCTGTTCTTCAGTAGCAGAAACATCAGGGGTAGTTAAATTAGGATATAAGGGGGGGAAAAAAATTGAAGTTTCTTTCTGTTGAGCATGTGCTCAGACTAAAACTGCAAAGTAGGATCACTACTGTCGGTTCTCCAAGCAACTTGGAAAATGGGAGGAAGCTGTCATCTTCATTTTTCATAAATTGGCCTCAATTCTCATCGTATTGTAAGAGAAGGGAAGCCTTACCCTACTTTTCCCTGTGCAGTCAATTGAAAAGTTCCTGAAAAGGTGCACAAATGAGCATGCAAATCCTTCTGCTATTAAAGAAACCACTGGTCAGTTACACATGAAGGGATAAGAAGGCTTTTGGCACAGCCTTCTCTTCCACTTCCTTCAGTGCAGCCAAGAAAATACCTTCAAAATGTCAATGTACTGCTGCAGTTAATTAGGTACACCAGTATATTTCCCAAAATTAAATTTATTATGTCATACCTACGTTTTCCATAAAGAAGTTTGCCTCCTGCTGTCCATGGTGACTCAGACACCTCAGGGTTATCTTCTGAAGTCTTCTTAGAGGCATTTTCCTGTTGAAGTCAATGAAAATCTAGTTCACTAAGAATTTGGCAAAGACAGGTCATAAAATATGAATATTATTAATTTTATAGGAAATTATTTTAACTAACTTGGTTTGGTTTTGTTTGTTTTGTTTTGGGTTTTTTTTAAATATTTTCCACTGTGACTTTCTAGTGTGTGTATATAAATATATATATATGTGCACATATGTGTGTGTGCAGACATGTATCTTTCCCATATTTGCCTATGTGGTTTGATTTAATTGAAAGATGCAGCACAAACAAGATGGTTTAAATTATGATTCAAGGGTTTTAATCACTTTTAAATTCTGATGTCATCAATACAATACCTCACAGATGGATGATTCACATGACCCAGGGGACAATGTTTTGTTTTATTCTGTTAATAATAAGGATTGTGAACAAATAGAAAATGGAGAAGAAACATTGCAATAGAATTGGGAATTTGTTTCAAGGGGATTGCTGTGCATTCATACCCATAGACTATGCAGGATTTAGAATGGATCATGTTTACAGCTGCTTTTGCAGGTGACAATGCAAACATTTAAGTGAGTTATTATTGTCACTCTCCTGATTAAACTGACAATTAGTTTTCTAACAAACCATTAAACATTTATCAGCCAACAGAAATACAACAGTTATTATGCACAGCAGTTTATCTTTGACTGGATGGGTTGGAACAATATTTTTGAATTTATAATTAGTATTTTTCAGTCTTGAAAAAGTAAAATAAATAAAAATGTGCAGCAAAACTTTATGAGGGGTTATAATAACAGATTCTGTGACAGGGAAATTAGCAACAGATTATTATAGAAAACTTTCAATCGTCTCATTCACGTAGTCAACCAAGCTGACCTTTTGTATTTCAAGTATTCTTACCACCAAATGTTAAAGTTGTGCCATGTACTGACACTCAGTTGAAATAAACAGCATAAAAGTCCCAACTGTACGGGTAGATAATTGCTCATCAGTGTCATGAGCAAACTATTCCATACAGGATGACTGACTTCAAAATACTGAAACCCCATCTGGTGAGACCTAATGAGCAATGGAGAGGATTGAAGGTAATGAAGCAAGTCCCTTTTAGGCAGCTGTTACTTGACAGCTGCATCTTGGGATCCTATCAGCACTACTGCTGCACCATATTAATATATTCTTGAAGATATCATGATGAAGCTTGTGGAAAACAGGATCCTTTTCTCTTCAATGGGCTGCATTTTGTGTCGCTCTGATATCGAATCCACTTAGTAAGTTTTGATTTCAAAAGACCATTCAAAGTTTATTCAACTGTTTTTTCAGATGCTTTCGATTGTGCTTTAGCCCATGCTTTAGCCCATATGCTGCAAGCTGAATCCCTGCAGCAAATAAAATTGACCTAACAAGCATGTCAGGGTGTTTGTTTTTATTTTTTTTTCCCCTAAGGCAAGAGGGGAGAAATGTGGTTTTGTGTCACCACTCCTCACACGCATCTTGTGGCACACACATGCTGTATAGGGTCTCAAGTGAGTTCCACAAAGCTCTATTCTTGCTACATCCTGCTCAGCAGCTCTTCTCTCTCCCAGGGCAAAAGTTCCTGGTGCTTCTACCTAAATTGCACAAGTGCCCCCAAGGTAGACTGCAGATATGGCACTTAGGAGCCCTCAGAGAACCTGGGTACTGAGATCTGAACGACACCAGAAGAGCAGGCAAAGCATCTCCCAACAGCTAACGGTCCAGTTTTCCAGGAGGAAAATTCACTCATCATCTAATGGTGTGCAGATGGGCAGAGACGCCTTACTCTGCACCATTGAGCAGCTTTAGGTATACATCCTTCCTAAGCCCTCTCGCTGCTCTGAGCACAGCTATCACCAAGACAAAACATCAGTCACTGCCTTTGCTCAGACAAGAGCAGGACTTGCTAATAAAGTCTTAAATCCCTTGTTCATGCTAATCTGTAAAATGAATTGTGCCGGAGCACTGAAGTCCCAAGCCAGGTAGTATCATACAAGACAGACAAAAATCCTTCCTAAGATGAATGCCGCCTAATAGCCACTAAGAGACAGAACAAAAAAAAAAAAAAAAATGAAAGACTTTTCTAGATTGTATATCTGCCAATATCTCCTTTAGACCAGAGGGAGAAGAAACCAAATTTCTAATGCATGACCTCACTTTTTTTTGTAACTATCTGCAAGATAAAAGGGCAACTCAGTTGAAAAAGATCTGATGTTTTATTGCATTTCTTTTGTGATACCATCCTTTACTCAGATAACCGTTTGCCTGTTCATCTATCAAGGGAATTCCAGTGAGAACATTCAGTTCCTTTATTTTATTCCAGCGCCTTCATAACAATACGTATGAATCATAGCCCACATTACACCACAGTCCTACAACTCTTGAGTGCAGTTTTTTCGGTTTGTTTTCATGGTGAGTCTACAAAGTATTCTTCAAGTGCTACCTCACAAATTAATAACTAAAAGAGTCTTGCTTTGTTTCTTGTCCTTCGACTCTTCAGACTTCAACTTTCTATACCTGCTTTTGAAGTGTTTTATGAGAAGTATCATTGTATAATGTTAAAAGTCAACATATCCAAGCTATTTCTGACTCAAGTCAGTGCAAAAATTTCCACTAATGTTAATCTATTTGGGGCCCACCCATTACTTTTGTGGCAATTATGAGTTCTACAAGGCAGTAAAATTATGAACCCACAAAAATTCAGCGTTTTTGTAGTCCATTACAACTTTCTTGCTGATCTCCATCAGTTCCAAAGATAATGAATAGTCTTTTCTTTCAAGCCCTCTGCTTTGTAGGCATATTTTTTTGTCTTATTGGATTTTATCTTTCTTCAGAAATATGGGGGGGTGTTTGGTTTTTTGGTGGTTTGTTGTTTGGTTTGGTTTGTTAGGGGGGTTGTTTTGGGGGTTTTTTTGGTTAAGGAACGGGGAGTGGAATGGCTCCTGGCCCAAAGGTTATCTGTTGCAAGTTTTCTTTTTTCCAAGCCAACCATCCAGTCAATAAAAAAATAAAGAAAAACTCCCCAAACTTAGGCTGTGTTGGACCGTCAACATCACAACTAGAGGGGTGGCAGCTTAAAGCAGTGCAGCAGACACGGCCCTTAGGCAACGGTGCGCCTTCTTTGAGAGAAGCTTCTGGAACACTGATGGTAAATGACCATAGCTCAAATCCGACCAGGCTATAAAGGGAGCCCCACCAAAAAGGCCCCTTTGAGTGGTTTTCCTCAGAGCAGCAGGTGTGTGTTCAGAAACTCTCCCTATGGGCTGAGACATCACCTGAGGAAACCCTCCTGAGCCTGAGTGCCCTCGCCATCTTTTGGCAAGTGATTTCTTCTGGATATCCTTGAGCGAGCCCTCACCCCCTTTGGGTGAGCCATCTTGTTTTTCTGGGTAACCTTGAGAGAGAGTTTTCCCCCATTGAGAGTGAGTGTGTGCACACCCTGGACCATCATTGTTATGTTTTTGCCATGTAGTAGTAACATCCCTGACTGGCATATTGAACCTATATTTTGTTAAATGGTCTCTGAGTGTTGTTTGGTTACCTTGTTTTGTTTGGTTGTTTGGCTTCAGTCGTGAATTAAAGTGTGTTTATTTGTGCGGAGTCATTTTGGAGTACCTCAGCGACAAAGAGGTGCAGATGGCGGTCCCTTCCATAGCAGCTTCATTGCCTGCAGCCCTTGTGGCGAAGCAAACAGGCTCAGGTTCTCTGCTCCAGCTGAATTTATCAGACCAGGTGGAGCACCATGCCAGTGTAGTTATTGCAATCCCCAAACTGCTGCAATCATCAAGCCATGCTGGACACATACTGGCAGCCTGCAGATTACTTTAAAGCTTCACTGTATTTATCTTAACAGGACTACTAGGCTAGGCAGTTCAAGAGCACAAGTGGCTCTGCACAAACTGGCTCAGATCCAGCCCAACAGATGCTGGGCCAGGCCAAGCCTAATAAACCCAGCCAGACCTGCACTGGCTTCATGTAGAGTTAGTTGGATGTGTCTGCATCACTCTGTGCAGTGCCTGCGAGTCGAGGCATTGCCCGAAGTTGGTGAGATGCCTGCAGCTCCAGCAGGACTGGTGCATGCTGAAGATGCACCAGTGCTGGCAGCGTTCTGCAGCTCTGTTCTGTAGCGAACGCTCGTCTCATCGGATTGTCCTGACACTAGGAAACAGGATGTGACTAACACAGCAGTCCTGCAGAAAGATGCACAGGTCTGCACTCTTCATGACCTCCACACTCAATTGTCATGTATTTTATGATGGTCTTTGGGAAATG
The DNA here is from genome assembly GCA_000699545.1 of Podiceps cristatus. Lineage (NCBI taxonomy): Eukaryota > Metazoa > Chordata > Aves > Podicipediformes > Podicipedidae > Podiceps > Podiceps cristatus. The sequence goes on along the minus strand of KL260078.1, from coordinate 17,459 downwards.
ATCTGAAAGAGGCCACAAAATTAAACTATTACAGATCAAAGACAAGAACATGTTCCATAGGCAAGTAGTTAAAAAAAAAAAAATAAAAATTACTACCTTGTTAGCTGTTTTTTCTGTTTTATGCCAGCCACACATAAACAGACCTACTTGGTTCTCCTCACACAATTAGTAAAAGGTACACCTACACCAAAAAGTATGTTACAAACCTGAATTTCAGAGTGCTCAAATGAAGGCACATAGCATAGTTCCTGTCTCACTGCTGCCTAAATTAAGATGAAATAGCTTGTTCAGCACTGCAAAAAAGATGAGTGGCAGAGAAAGGACATTTTTCTGATGCAGAATGAAATGCTCCATCCACTGAACCATGCCATATGCATCAGCTTGCTTTATTTCAGATGCACTTGACCACTCAACTGTTTCTGGTTTGTCATTTCCTTAGGAGGCAGGGAGAAACAGAAATGAAGGGAAGAAAACAAACAGTTGAGGAATAAAGCAGGCGGTAGCAATATAAAAATCGGGGTGAGCAGTGCTCTGAGGAAAGTAAGGAAAGTAAACAAAGAGTACCAGATGAATGTAAAGGAAACAGTTTAGCTGCAACAGCTCTAGCTATACACAGAGTACGTTAGTTTGCACAAAGCTCAGGACTTAAGCAGTTAGCTTGTTTTCAGATCCTGAAAGCAATGCATTCCTGAGAGATTAAGAAAAAAAAGTCACCTAATATCCCAGTGTTAATTGTTAGCAAAGGCCATCCACCTGTGCTGCCCTGATAAAGAGCACCAGCATTTCTGACTGCCTCAACGCTTGTGTGTCAATGTAGAAGGCTGACAAGCCAGTGTTCCTGGGCTCCTGGAAGGGCTCATTCAAGCATATCTAAGTGTGTCTTTAGAGCAGAGGCTCCTGCTTTGTCTGCCTGAATAGATGAATTTGGGAATTATCTGTGATGATAACAGGACTACATGATCAGCTCTAAATTTGCTAAGTATTCTCATCATGGTGGCTGTCTAAATTTATTCCAGGTTTCAATAGTATCTTAATCCTTCAAGTAGCACCTAATTTAATGTCTTGATTCACTACACGGAACAAGCAGGAGAAAGCAGTTTTTGAGGAAACACAGCTCACAAACAGTAGCAATGAATGACAGTCCCAGTATATTTTTCATGCCAGGTCTCATAATTTAGGTTTTAAAAAAGACTAAAGAGCCTTTTGAAATTCAGATAAATCAAGAGGGATACTGCACAGGATGTGAACGTTTTGGTGGTCATTGAACAAAAAACCAAACCAACTAACCAACCAAAACCAACCAAATAATGGAGAAAATAAAATGCTATAATCCACAACTTTGCTCCAACTCTTCATTCATATTAAAAAAATATTGTCCAAGTGAAATTGAAACACAATGTTCATCTTAATCTACTGGGTCTGTTGGTTTGGGTTCTTTACAGGTTTTGTCTGTGAAAAATTTAAATATTTTAGCTTTGTTCCAGTTCAGAACATATATGCAAATTTCCATTTTCTATTAAAGACTTCTTTTCCTAGATCAACAGACAAACTAAAAAAGTCCAAAACAAAGGCAGTAAGTCAAAGGTGAAGGACATACTATCAGAAAAGAGAGATAAATATACAACTAATAGAATGAGTATAATGATCTCAGGTATTTTTTTAATGAAGCTTGTATATTTTACTGTAGGCTCATGTTCAGATGACTTTGCGTTGCTGTGATTATTTTTAGGTAAAGATAAAAATAAAGAAGTTTGACCAGGGTATTTGGCAAAGTATGAATATAACTTTTGATTTAATAGGAAGCATTTTTGCAACCATCATACCTGCTATGGACCAAACATGAAAGAGACATGGTTGCACTGACTTCACATAAATATGCAAAACACATGGTTGATGTCTTACCTTGGAGTCTACCTGCTCTAAGGCTTATAGTAACCACTATATCATTCATTTGCCCCCAAAATATCAAGATGTCAATCATTATTATTATATCTTTTTTATATTCCCTATTATGTGACCACAGTAATGCACAATTTATTCCTTTGGTGATCCAAATATTTTTGATTGTAAATCAAAACCTGAAACCATAACTCAGATATACCACTATATAGACGTATCCTAATTCCAAGAATTAGAAAATCAGTAAATTAATCCCAAATATGTTAATCAACAGCCAGATAACTTAAATCATATGATGTAATGTAGATTCTTGGAAGCTTAAGGTTAGTAAGTCCACTAGTAAGGTAGAGTTGGAAACCAGAAATGATTCAGCTGTCGAATCATTTTTAAATGGAGCACATGAAGTCATAAACCACTTTTAGCTTTCTATGGCAGGGAAGCAATGCACTGATGCACACAGAGAACACGAAAGCAGACAAAAAGTAGGAAACTTCTAAAATGGAAGTAGAATATTTATCCCACCTGACTCTTCCAGGCATACTTCTCTGGAATGGAGCAATATTTTGTTACCTCTCTAACTCCTAGGAAAGTGTTTATTCTCTATCAACTGGCACATATGGCACTATATAACACAGTTGCCCTAGTTCATGAAAATGAGTTTCATTGTAGATGCTCTGCCAAAGGGTGTAAAACCTGGACTTCAGAGCAATTAGACACATCACAGGTGACACATTTGGCTCTGACAAAGGGAGAATGACATTTATTCAACACATAAGCACTTTATACCAACTGCTTAATTCACAGGCATCTTCTGCCAGAAAGCCTAAAAGGCATTTTTTGTCCCATTGAGACTGCAGCATAGGAAAATGGAATAAACCAGAAATAAATATTATATTAAAAGCTGAGAACCTAGGTCAAGTCAGAATGGGCACTGCTAGACACAGGTGCAGGGTATACCTGAAAGACAGAAAATGGCAGTAAGAAGAGCTTTGTTACCTGGACAGCTTCTTGTTCATTCCTGTCAGTCTCATTTGAAAGAGGGCAGTCACAGAAACGACAGTGCTGAGAAGTTTCAAACAGGTTTGAAGTCTTGGGCTTAAAATCACCCCACACAGGAACACATGCCTTTTGACAGCAACCTAGAGAGAAAAATCTAGCAGCTTTCCCAGCATTTTTGACACTGTCAAAGTAAAGAGGCAAATCTCCAGTCTTGTGACTTGGAAAAGCAACGTGATTATCAGCAGAGAGAGAAACTGCTTCCCTGTTAGTGGAAAAGCAGAACACAAACCTCGGTCTGCAGGGAGCAGCACGGGGGTAGCCAGAAGGTCCTAGGAAGGAGACGGCTCACTCTTGACCTCTCAAGAAAGAGGGATCAGAGAACGCCGCTTAGACAGATTTTTCTCACCAGCAGAACTCAGGCTGCAAATAACAACTCTTTTCCAACCCCTATTTTATCCTTGTATAACCTCTATAGTGTCACCTCTATAGTATGTCCTGTTGTTTCAAATGTACACATCGCATATGTTGTGTGGGTAGTACACACAAGAGCAAGAAACAAAGAAAAACGTGACTATGAGTGCTTCCATGGTCTCCCCACGCTACCACCACATGAAAGTAGGAAGAATTTAAACCTCTGCTCAGTATGGTGCCATTCAGCTCCCTAGCTAGGTTTGGTGTCACTTGAACCACACAACTCTGGCCTGGCTGAAGGGATCCCTAGCAGGTCTTGCTCACTCTTGCCTAGGATAACTTCCGAACTCCCTGATAAAGGGAGTTTGTGGTGCAGGTCTCAGGTTGGACAGCATCACTCTTACAGAGCCCACGGCTTCTTGAGGTCTGACATTAGAATTCGTTACCCCATCATTGTCTGCCATGGGTGGGGAAGAAAGGTAGCTTGGGTAAGAAAAGCATCATGAAGATGTTTTGGGGGTTCTAAAATGTGCAAGGAAGACACAAGAATACAGGATTTAAAGCTTGGATTGCCATCATACACATTATCAGAAGATGGCATTACCACATACTTGAAAAAGAGAGATGCAGAGCAATTCTCAGGCCTCTGAATAAGCACTTTCAAATAATTACATAACCGGTCTGGATTTGGAGGGTTTGGTTTTGGTTTTGGTTCTGGTTTTGTTTTTCTTTTAAGATTAGAGAATCAGATTCACTCCTTTATTTTACTTGCAGACATGATATGGCTGCAATGGGGAAATCACTTGTATGGCAACAGAAGCATAGAACTCTTAATCCCCACCAAAACCCAAAGGGAATTAGAGTGACTGCAAGTTTTTCCCAAAATAAATCTTAATTACTTTTGCTTAACCTCAAAAGTGGCCAAGCTTCCCTTACACAAATGTAAAGGAGCATAGAATACAGAAAGAAACTTCATTAAGGGAGGCAAACAAGGGCTGCTTTGCCATGGAGGTACATGGCGGCTGCAGGTAGCCCTCTGATCCACAGCTCAGCAGGACCCATCCCTGAATTTAAGCACTCACACGAGCTCAAAAATAGCATGTACAACATCAGAGGGCTTCAAATCCATCCTTGTCTGGTCATTTTCCTACAGTTCCAACAAAAAGACAGGACATACGTTTGAATGGATGTGCGCTTACTGTGCAGGAACGCTCCCCAAAAGCATACAGCTTTAAATCACTGCAAACAAGAGGCATCTCAGGCAAAGTGTTTTACAACAATTTTTATTTACACAACTCATCTTTGCAAAGCTTTGTGAACAAGGTACTCTGTGAATGGTGAATATAAAGGGAGACTGCATGGGATTCATGACTGTTTGTGAGAAGGTTCCCAATGGAACTGATCATGTCACCATTGACATTCTTCCTGTCTCTATTAATTTGACACACAGGAAGAAAGTCAAGGACAGGAAATGTAATAAAAAAAAGTCGCTGAGGTTTTTCCTTCATTGTACTCACATGAGCCAAATAATATTTGGAGTCATTTACTGTGAAACGGGGAAAAAAGTCAACAAATGCTAATGAAACTCCATAGATTTTACAACATTAAATTTTCTATAGTCTGCATTGGTGTCCCTTCTGAAGCCTTGTGCCAGCAGTAAAGGCAGAAGACTTAATATTTTGAAGCAGCACTAGAGATTTGAGCCTGCTATGTTGAGCAACTTCTCAAATTGCTAGGAATGCAAGAGTCTTTAGTAGTTTTCATACAAAATTTAAATCTGTATTTCAAGTGGCATTTCAGTTGCCACTCAGCTGCTGCGCAGACTGAGTGGACAGAACAAGAATGCTTCATCTCCTTGATTATTTATTTCCTCGTTGGTCTTTAAGCCATTCGGAGGAGTATAGCTGCAGATTTTCAACCTAAGGGCAAAACTGAGTATGTAAGAGTATAACAATAAATGCACATTGAAAACACACTGTGTTCACAAACATGCTCAGTCACAAGGATGGGATGCTTCTTACAGGAGTAATAAACTATATTAAAATTGAAAGGACCTTAGAAAACATCCCCTGGAGTACAGCTTCTTTAAAAATCCTAATCATGCGCCTGGTGACCTAGGCAAGGGGTGTGACTTTATTCCCCAAAGTCTGCAGCAAGTAGCTGGAGCTACCTGCACCACACAGCTTCAGGAGCACCTTTTGGGTTGGGATCTTTCACCTCTGCCAACACAGTCTTGTGTCTCCTAAAATATTGCCTCCACCAGTTTTTCACCAGAGCAAAACAGTGTTGAAAAACCAGTCGCTTGGAAAAGAGTTTCCTAAAAAGTGTTTTAGGACCTAAATTTCTGACCTAGATCTCAATGGATGAGATTAACCATTTAAATCTTCAGCTATAAGCCTATCTTCTTCTCCTTCAGCAAGAACCCTGTCTCCTAGAGAATCTCAGCAGCCCTTGGTCCACCAGTTTTTCACCAGAGCAAAACAGTGTTGAAAAACCAGTCGCTTGGAAAAGAGTTTCCTAAAAAGTGTTTTAGGACCTAAATTTCTGACCTAGATCTCAATGGATGAGATTAACCATTTAAATCTTCAGCTATAAGCCTATCTTCTTCTCCTTCAGCAAGAACCCTGTCTCCTAGAGAATCTCAGCAGCCCTTGGTTCTTAGCTGGGGGACAAGCTACCCTCCTCTGCATTCACCAGCTCCTTAACACTTGCTAGTTGAAAACATTTTTCCTTTCTGGAATTTGGGATTGGTGGCCAAGACTAACAGGCTTGATCCACAACTGGAACAAGTCTTTTTATTTTTTTTTTTTTTATTTTTTTTATTTTTTTTT
>KL260076.1:15412-41694 GCA_000699545.1 Podiceps cristatus | reverse complement strand
GAAGAGCGTTTGGGGATTAAACAGAACTTAAGGGATATTTCGTGGAAAGACCAAAGGCAGAGAAAGGGAGGGACCAAGGTGGTTTGTGGAGGAAAAAGCATGGTAAACTAGAGGGGTAAGGGGACAGAAAGGGCCAGCTGCTGGTCGGTGCACTCATCTGGCCATGCCCAGCACCTGATGGGCACAGCCTGTCCTGCCCTCTCATTAAACTCCACTTCTCACTATTTTCCTGGGCGAGAGGACTCTGCTCTGGATGCAAGGGTGCATTACAGAGGGTAAGTGGGACCACAGGGCAGAGACCCATGTGTCAGTGGTGCCAGAACAGCAGCAGGTGAGGGTGCACATGTCAGTGTGCAACTGCTAGGAACTATGAAGCTGGACTAGCTGGTGAGTACCTCAAAGGGCTCTGGAGCTCAGTGAACATCTCTCTTGTTGGGAACGAGACAACTAGAGGAGCTGTCTGCTGGAGGGATCAGAGAGGCCCGCTACCCAGCAGGACAACTGCTGGAGAGACCAGCCAAGCTGAGCCCCTTGGTCCTTCCTCTTGTTGCATCAATCCTCCAAGTCCTCCCTAGCCTGGGAACCATCTCCCTTAGTTTCCTCCTCTCTCGCCCTCTTTTTTTAATCCTCCTGACAAAACCTTAAACGGTCTAAAAAGCATCCCCAACAAGGATGAGGGAACTCACATGTCTTAGCAAATGTGCATTTGAGCTCCACATGCTCCCAGGGATGGCGTAGTAATAAAAACCAATTAGATAACGCTCAGCAGCTACAGTGAGAGGGAGTGGTACAATCTTACCACGACTAATAGGGTCTTTAATAATAGATGGGTCTCTCTGTGCAGTGCTGGAGAGGGGAAGCTGAAGTGGTTTCAGTTACAATGCATCTTTCTGCCGGGTGAATTTCTGTGAGTGGACGATTAATATTCTATGAAAGTGGGGATTAACTTGCCCTCCACACTTAGTACTTCTACCAGGGAGATCCCTGCAGGGTCAGGACTGGGCTCCCTCCGATGGTACAGCGCAGGCGAATCCCACGGAGAAGCACGCTAAGCTCACTCCCGCACCCCCTCGCAAAAGGACGCATTACTCAGTCCTACAGGTGCCCACTTTTGAGCAGCTCAGTAATGAAGAACACGGAAAAGCATACACTTCTGTTCTCTCACTTTCTCTCATGTCCCAGGAAAAGTCCCAAACAAAAAGTGCAAAGCTGCAACTGAGCGCTGTAACAAGGCTGAAGAAAGAAGAAGCCACACCAGAAGCAGCCACGTGTGACCCAGGTGGGCCAGTATCACGGGCAGGGTGCCACAAAGCCCCCTGCTTGCACCTCTTCCCTTCGTGCCTCCTTGCTCAGCGCACAAACAAAAGCCATGGAGGGCATTTTCTTGTTGCTATAGAAACAGTTATTATACTCTCAAACTGTACTTAATGCATCACTCTTCCCCCTCCAGCACCTTGCAACACCTTGCCATTCAATGGGAAGGCAACGCTGCGAAAGGAATAGCCCTGACAGCTCGCATCCTGGGCTTGAGACCCAGTGTCTCCGCAGCTACCCATAATCTCCTTTCCATCGCTGCACAGACTCTTTCTTTCTTTTCTTCTCTCTCTCTGTCTTGTTTTCCGTTCTTTGGAGTGCCACATCATTTACATTTATGAAAGGAATTTTCCTGGGGGTGCAAAGATAGTTCAAATTGTCTGTGATCAGATCAACCTTGTGCATAATACATTTGTATGAAAATAAACTCCCTGGGGCCCACACTCCTGGCTGAAAGTCTCTGTAATGAAGTATTTTACTCTAATTTAGTTAAAGATGATGGAGATAGGAACGAACGCATGCCTGCATGCATATAGAAGAGGGGAAGAAAGACAGGTTACTATCCACACACAAAAGCCAATAATTACAACATTGCATACTAGCTGTGAACTCTACTGAAGTATCTCATTGCGAGAAGTTAACTTCTTATCTCTTCCCTCTAAAAATCAGTCCTGCCCTGTATGGCTTCTTGCAGACCAGATCTGGATGACCTGAATGCTAGTCCTCAGAAGGGGTAGGCAGAAAACTATTCTTCCATCCCATATCACTTGTCAAGAAATCATTCCCATTCCCTATCCAGGCTGAACCAAGACCACATTGAGATAATGACCTTCCCTGCTTCCCATTCTTCTCCAAATGCAAAACCAAGACATCACCCTCAATTTAAGTCACTCTTCTGGAATATCAGCCTTTTGTTTTCCAGCCTCTGCTCTATTTGAATCAGAAGGATGACTTCCCCACAGGGCTCCTTCCCATGCCCCCAGTCCCAGATGAATAACTTGGCTCCCAGGTTCCTGGCTGCTCCTGCATGACCTCTCTGGCCTGGACAGGCACTTACACCTGGAAATGTGAAACTCCTGGCAAAATCTTGCTGAAATGAGGACAATCCCACCCAAGGATTCTATTTCAATTAACTCTTATTTTCTGAGGATAACAACTTCTCCCACACACAAAAATATCAACCAGATCTGACTCTTAGCGAAGGTTGATTTCAGTGAATCTTGGGTCAAGTCTGAAGTATAACCACAGTTAGTTAAGTTCTAGTACACTCTGCCATTGACTTGCTACGATGCCTTGCTTAAACCTCTGCCATCTGTTTTGTTTCCCCATCTTTTCCATAGAGGACAAACTTACCTCTCTGCTCAACAAAAAAAACCATAAGACTTCATACATCAGTCTCCCAGAGTTCCAGCCATAGACCAAGTGTACCCAGGGACATCCTCAAGATGTATCAGGTGTGGTGAATACAGGAAAGGGATACCATTTGATTGCCACTGCTTTCAATTCAATAGGATGGTGTCCTCCAGGCTCTGTACTGTCAATAATAAAACACTGGGATTTCTTTACTCAGTTATCGCAGGTCTAGTACTTCCCCATCCTAGGAGGATGTAGGAAAAATGCAAATAAAAGCTATTAAAGGACAGGAGAGGGAAAGAAGTGGAGAGATAGAAAGCTAGGAGCCCCTGATAAGGGGCGAAGGGAATGGCACGATTCAAGGTGCCCAAGAAGAAAGTGGTTTGGCAGACAGTACTCCTAGCTAGGATTTGTCATGTTTGTGCATTTTCCTAATAGCTTTGCTGAGAGGATCTGCTTTGGATAATGATGGTGCTGTGCAGGTGTCTTACATATTTAGACCCATGATGGCTGCCCTACTTTTTTCAAAGGCTGTGCCACATGGGACACGAAAGAAAAAATTATTCTAGGATGTGGAAGCAGGTGCACATGTACTCATGTACTACAGAAATACCTATTTTACCTGAGTCTTCTTCCCCATTCTCATACCTTAAGTGAAAAAGAGACAATCAGCTCTTGTGCCTAGACAGGACTGGAAAAATTCCTACATCTTGGTAAAGACATGGTCTTCTACACAGTAGGAAAAGTGATCAACTCTTCTGAAAGAGAAACTATACAAAGTACACCTTGAAAATAAAGGCAGAGGACTAAATCCATTCCTGGCAAGAAGAAGGTGCAACTCCCTTTGAAGCAAAAGAAATCAGTGCCGCTGAATTTGTCTTAGGGAGATAAATACTAATAACCAGTCCTTCCCAGAGGACAATCTGATAACACTGAAGTTGACACCCACAGACGTCAGGCAGGATATATTTCCTCCTGTGTGCCACTATCTAAGCTTATCACCCTATTTGCTTCTTCTCTCCCAAGTCATTTTGCAGGGTCAAAGGCTATCATGGGGCTTTAATTAGAATGCCATCCTAATGAGCTGACACTTAAATCAGCCAGCCAGTGGCTAAAGAAAATTAACCTCAGAGTCAAATGAGCTCCAGTCTGGGAGTTCATGTCACGAGGGTGCAACAGACGCTTGCAGAGCTGATGTGTACAGTGGAGGGATAGAGAGCTAAACCTTACATTCCTTTGAACCAAGAGATCTACACTGGGGATCTCGCCTATCGCAGCTGCCTCTGAGGCACAAATAAAAGCAAACAGTCTCTCATGAGCTTTGCACCATGTCTTTGCTGTGCCAAGCCAAGGAGAAATCAACAGGGAGAGAAATATACCTGGGGAGAGAAACTTCTTTTGGGCTCCTTGAGAAAGGATGCAACTTGAGCTCATATACACCTACAAACGTATCACGTATAATAAACCAGTTGCTATGAATGACTTTGTCATTTTGACTTAGTTGATTACTTCATTATTATACAAGAGCCTAGGCTGTAAATAAGGGCAGGTGCTTCACCCAGCTCAGACCCTGCAAAGCTTAGAGACCCAATAAACAGTACAAGGCTATCATCCCCCACTGGATAATAAACTGGAGGGGCATTCACAAGGACAAATACACACAAAGGATTAACTTCCCCACTAACCTTGCACTTTCTCTTTGCCACTGCAACTGTATCGCCCCTTCCCACATGCATTCTGCACCAATTTCCATCTTTTGGCACGAGTCACAACATTTCTGTATTGCCAGTGAGTTCTGAGTAAGTTCTAGACAGTAGCAGTTTTTCCCAGGGAACCCAGATATTCCCTTTAGTATCATTTTTCTTTGCATCCTAAAGGCACCCAGTAGCCTAGAGAAGAAATCCAACGAGCGTTACTCACAGGTACCAGAGAATCCATAAAGGCTTACTGCCTTCCTCAGTGCTGAACTGCCAGTGCTATCATTTTCCACGACATCTCTTTTATGCCACTGCACTTGACAAATACCTTGTGCCTCTCCACAGGTATTTAGGAAATCCTGCCAAAGCAGGCATAGAGAACACACAAATGGACCTAACATCTCCATCTATTCAAGACAGAGCTGTACAGCAAAACCTAGAGATTTTGCTAACCAAATCTGTCCACGGAGCTGCCGGCATATAGCAGATTCAGCCATGTGTTCTTTGCCATAGGAGGACACATTTTCCTTTCATTAAGATCAGTACACCTCAGAGGCTACTTTAAACAACCCTCGAACCATTCTCAGTGTGCTTCTAGTACAACCGTAATCGACCTTTCTCTAAAGGGGAACTATCTGATTGAGAACCTTGGGAGATGACTCTACTTATTATATCATAAAGTTTAAAACTGAAGCAACTCCGCTAGAGTCAATGCAGCAATAATAAATTTACAAAAGGATGCTAAACAGTAGAATTTACTGCAGAACCATCTTTTTAAGGGCAAGACAAAACCTTCTTCTTTTGCAAAAGTATCCTATGAAACACTTGCTTCCTATGTTGCCAATGACACACTTTCAACTAATTGTTCCTGAAAGACTGTTGAACGCTTTAGTTAATTCTTGTCTAGCTATGGTCTTTGTTTACTTTTGGGATTTGACTCCACTACAGAGGCCAATTTCTTTCCTTCTTAAGAACAACGAAGCTTGAATGGGCTCAGTGTTATAGTTCGCAAATTAATGTGCTAGGAACTAAAAAAAGTTGCACCATGTTCCACCTCCTACAAGGTTCGCTCACAGGTTTTCATGCAGTAGAGGCTGTGATACAGGAGGACTGCAAACCTCAGAGCAGAATAGTTGCAGACATTTTTAGACTTACATTTGCATCAGGGTATTTAAAAAGGGTATAATTTTTAGTTTATGTGAAGCTTTAAGTATAATTTTCTTGTTTTGAAAGTACTCCTAAATTGCATGATTTGGACACAAGTCATTCAACTTGTGATACTTGTTTAAAGGGTTAGCTCCCATGAGGCTTCAAGAGAATTTTAGCTTTCTTTTAAAAAAAGAATGTTATTAACCCCTGGGGGGAGGGTATATTGAAAAGCATGAAACTGTAACCTTTGGCTTGACCCAAATGCCTCGAACCTAGAGGCAAGTAATAAGCGCAGGTGTTTGGGAACTGTTCCTGTGGGGTGTACGTCGGGGAAGACAGTGTAGATCATCTCTGAGGTACATAGCAATTTGGAAGTCAGTCTCATGTTTTGGGACAGCCAGACACCTGACACTGAGAAGGGACATCTCTGAACACCAGCTTTGAAAGGGAAATAATCTTGGGGCTTTTTTTTTTTTTTTCCCCTCTTGTAGTTTTTGTCTCCTCTCACCAAATCTTGTAATATATGGATTCAACAGATGGTGTGATCTCTTCCTCCCTCTCTCCCCTCAAGTCAAAAAGTAAAATAGTAAATACCACTGTAAGCACTTAATGCAGAAATAAACCATTGCAGTACAAGAAAGAGAAGCTCCATACACTTCAAAATCAGCCGTAAGAAAAGACAGGTCCTCATCCAAGTCATACAGTTCCACACAGAAAAATAGCATCTGCTTGTCTGTCTTCTGACAACGAGAAGCAGTTTCCCCCTTACTCCCAAATAAACCTCGGGCTACTAGAACATCACTGACATTTTCTTTAAAGAGTTTTAATTAAAATAACACTAAGTATGCCATGTTCAGTATTTGTCAGGCATCAGGAAAGGCTACTAAAATTGTCACTGAGGGGCCTATTAAATATCATCATATGCTCCCAGAGTAACTAATTACAGACACTCTTAAAGGTTCTGACTCCCCCATCCTGCAAAAACCTTTAACTTTTTTATTTCTTTATTTACTTGCATCAAACAACCAAATGTTAACCACGTGCTGTTCAGCAACTGCCCTGCAGAACAGGCAGGCACTGCCCCACTGCCCCAGATGGCCCCAAACAGCCCGCCGGCATCTTGGAGCCGGGGAGAAAACCTGGCAAGATTTCAGTTTCTTTTTTTTGTTTTCCTCTTTGCCTTCTGCACTTTATATTCCCTGTTTGCATCATCTGAACGTTTGAGCAAAGGCCACAGAAAACACTGGAGCTTGGAAATAAAACAGGTCCCCTCAGCAATCCAAATCTAAAAGCTTGAGGAACTTAGAAAACTGCAAGCCCTTTGAGAAAACCTGTACCTGCAGAGCACCTCAGGTAGCAGGATCACAATGGGTGGCTACTGTAACTACCAGCTATACCGAAAAGGGCTTGGAACCGAACTTTTCCTTCTGCATGGGGTGGTATCAGCACAAAACCAACAATGATGATTAATTTCGTAGACAGAGTAGTAACCAGACCTCTGGGCTGTTCTTCATGGATCTGCCCTCCAGAGCAAAGGGAAGCCATGTGCCGCTGGATGCGTGCCTAAAGCCACACCGCACTGGGACATTCTGGCGCAGAGGGTACACCCAGAGACATACTTCTAGGCTTGCTAACTACAAGGTCAGCGAGACTGGTCTTGAAGCCATCCAGGGAGCACTCAAAATTCAAGAGAGACATACCCAGACGCCAGCGGTTGCTCCCCCTGGCCTTCTGTCTCCCAGAGCAAGCGCCTGTGCGGTGCTCAGCAGGGCCAGGGCAGGTGAGAGGGCTGACAGCCCTCCCGCTGATTCAGTCCAAAGAGGGCCTTCCAGCGGGAATTCGGAGCGACCGCAGTGAATGATGTTGCCTCTCACTTTGTGCATGAGGTAGACCAGTTTCCCCGCTGACCTTCACGTTGCTTGTGAGGAGGGAAAGCATTTCAGCACCTATGCCATCTGCAAACTTGGTCGTCCCCTCAAGGATAGAAAAATTAGGTCAGAGGCTTTTCTCTTCCCCTTCCATTCCTGCAAAGCACATTAGAGCTCAAATCCTCAAGACAAAGCATTATTATTATTGTTGTTATTTTTTTATGGTGGAAGAAAATATTAATGTTACAAATAGCTGCCATTAGCATAAGCAGAGCTGCATATTAATATGCACACGGGTGTCTCCACTGTCAGGAAGCAGCGAGGCCCCAGAGGCCCTGCTTTCACTGGGGAAAATGATGATGGCATTAGCTCTAATGATAATGATAAGGAGGCTGCCATAAACGATATGACAATTTCTTTTGCAATCTTGTTCGGGCAAAGACTTCTTCCTTACTCCCCAGTGTCCATAAAAGGATGCTGTTTGAACAAATGGCAGCCTGACTGATTTATTTTAATTTCACCACAGCTTTATGGTTTTCTTAAAAGTGCCAGCTCTTTGAGTCACATGACTAAGACAGAAACTCAGTTAAGCCTTTCAGATGAATTCCTAACCACCAAGATTGTGAAGAGTGGGATACTAAATAAAAGGAATTCCACATCTATTTATGTTATTTTTAAACCTTGCGATGTTTGAGGTTTTTTGGACTAATGATACTATTACATCCAAGTACAGCAGGAGTTATGAAAGAAAAGAAAAATGGATATAACGAGTAATTAAAGTTGCCTCTGATGTAAGACGTTCCCAACCCTATCACAGCCTTTCTCCCCCATCACTTATCATTGCCCCTATGTGTATTACATCTAAGATCCACCAACAAATCTTTGAGAGACTATGCTATGAGTCAGATGAAAAACTGATCTGGCTAAAAAGTGACAAAGCAAAAGAGAGCAGAGAGAGGTATTTCCTACAGAAAGATTTTGGATGTGCTCAGCAATGCAGACCTGCAAACAGGCGTGCCAGTACAGCTGGGGGGGGGGCAGGAAGAGGATGGTCTGCACTGCTCCTGTGCCCAAGAAAATGCATGATGGACTGGGGGAAGGGGTGCAGAGGGAAGATCTGGGTTCCTAGGACCCATGTGTCAAGACCCTGTCAAACCCTGTTTTGGCTCTTCCAGCTGTGGAACAAACAAGAGCTTCCTCTTTTGTTTTTTTTTTTCTCAGGCCAGAAGTAGAGCAGAAATCGTTATCCCCAGCTGTGATGTTAAGGCCTCGGTTATGCAATAGGACTTGGCCGCAACAAATGCAAGAGAATTTCTTCACTGAACTCTGCATCTGGACACAGGCAGAAGATGATTCTCTCTGGCTCTGTGGGTGCTGAACTAATTACACAGCTTTTCAGCGATGTCACCGCACAGGGTGTCTCTGGCCTGGAATCGTCTGTCACGGCTACAATGTGCAACAGGGATCTGAATACATTAAAGTGTCAGGGAGGTGGGGATGCTATGTTTTGGTCTGTCAGCTTCTGGGCTGAAAACCCTGTTGAGCTCAGCTAATATACTACACTATCCGCTTTTTCACGTTTGTTCTTGTGAAGTACATCCTGAAGCTCATCAGAGGGAATTTTAAACTTTATAGCAGCAATAACATTCTTTCCAGTAAACTCAATCCAAAGGGACTAGCCAAGACCACAAAGAGCCCTACAGATGACTGCTTCAGATAAGGCAGCCAGGTGAAAATTCCTGATGCAGAGACATGTCCAAATACTTGGCACGCGTAGGCAGGTAACACAGGAGTTATAGAAAGATGGCTTCCTCCACCAACATAGCCTGTAGGACATAGGCACAAGCCTCACAATCTGTCTCCCAGGTAATATCTGCCACAGATAACACAACAGCAAAACGACCATCTTTGCAGTACAAAACAGAGTTATTAAAGCTGCAGAACTGGTGGACTCAAGAATGAAAACATCAGGGTAGTCCAAAATATGAATCCTACTTTTTTTCCCTTTGACTTATTTCGGTGGTTCAAGTCTGTATCTCACACTCACTCAGTCCTCACACAGCTTCTCAAACCCTTATTATTCCAGCTGGCCTGCACAGAGAAATGTTTTCTCATTTAGGAACAGCACCTCAGTTTTCCAACAGAAAACCTCTGCAGAGACAGCAGTTTTTAATGCTAAGCAATGATGACCATGCTTGGGAAATACTACTTTAACATAAACCTCCTACTTTGGACATATCCAGAATCAATAACAGATCATCTTTCCCCAGCTAAACACACTAAGACAGTGCAGGTAATCTGTACAATTTCTCTAAATAACCAGGACCACAACACTGCAATTGTAAGCAGAAGCAAATGCACAAACCCTACAAATTATGTATATTAATATGAGTTGTTCAACACCATCTCCTACTGTGAAAAGTTGAGAAAAAAAATTAAACTAATCTATGAAGTTTATTTGCTGTTTCTGTATGACTAAAACATATACCTATACACAAAAGTCTTCTTCACTCATACCAGGATTTCCAAGTGTGTTGTTTGCTGGTCTCTGAGACCAGCATTATGTGGTCTACCACATAATGCCTGTAGATTTAAAAGAGGAGGAACAACTCTGAATCATACAGTATTTGTATGATCCTGGAAGCCAAATGCACAAACCCAAAGCTATTCCCTGGACAGCTGTATGGGCTCAGTATGTAACAAGCTATATTGTATAGATGAAACCATAATGTGCTTGAAAAGTGGAAGGATGAACTACAGCCCGCTGTATGCTAAGTCCATACAGATATAAATATTGATTTCAAATGTGGCCATCAGGACTTCAGTGCCAAGTTGAAATAAGAGCAATAAAAAAAATACTTTCCCAAATACTTTGTCAGACTCAGGTCACGCACCATAAGAACGTGGTGTCTAAAAGGGGAATCAGCTTGGCAGATATGAAGCCACTTGCTTGAACCTGCTGTTCCCACACCCCGTGCACTGTGGCTGTAGAGGGGGGCACTACAGACACCACAAGACAGAAAATTGCACCAGTGCCTGTTCCAGGACTGGCATGGCCTTCTTGGCATCCAAGCTAAAGAAAAGATGCAGTGATAGTGCTCAATGATCTCATTATAAACCAGCCTGGGGGAGGGGAGAAGCGACAAAAGAAGATCATACGCGCTTTTGATCGCAGATGACGTTCCATTAGCCCGGGACAATGATACGCATATGTATGCTATAAGCACCCTGACAGAGGTAATGGCTTACTGACAGGGTATAAAACACTGCAGATTAATCATCCCAATGGCTGGATCACACAGTCACAAGTTTTTCCAAGTTTTTCTAGCAAAGACTTACTAACAAACAGGAGAGCCACGAGCACCTGTGACTGGCCACCCCTCGCTGTAGCCTTTGAGCCAAGGAACACATCACCTTCTCAGTTCATCACAGACCAGTCAGCTGGTACTTTTTGCAAAGGAAAACCAAACCTTCACTTACCTAAAATAAAAGACAAACAATAAAGAGAGAGAAAAAAAATACAGTTAGTGGATTTCCCTGAAACATACAGATGCTGCTTATCTTTATTTCCCCGGTGATTCCCACATCCCAGCACCTCATTAGGAGATTCCTGACATGTTCAGGAACAGGAGTGATCTATGATAGCTCTCTTAGCACATGGCCACAATCTCCCTGCTGTAATTGGTCTGTGGTGCCATTTAGTGTTATACAGATTATTCATTAAGAAAAGCAAAACTGAGCAGGTGTTTTCATCAACAGCTTGTTCTATTTAAAAAAAAAAAAAAAAAAAAAAGAGAGAGAGAGAGAGGGCTCCACAACATTAACTACACGGAAGGGCACAAATTATTCTGACTGTGAACAGCATAGCACAGAAGTTCTTAAAGTCTACCAAAAGAAACTGCATCAGGAAAGGATCTCCTTGCTAAGGAAGGGATGGATGGGGTCATTCTGCCTCGTGGTTCTGTCTGTCATATATTATCTGAACTATGGCTGCAATGAAAGGCCTTGATAATCTTGGTTTAGGTAAAGTAGTCTCTGCCATGAGACAGAAGGAGGAAACAGATAATCTCGTGAGGTCCCTGCCATTCCTGCATTCCAAGATTTTCATGAAGACATGGCAACTTTGTGTGCAATATAAAGTGGACATAAAAAAAGATGTAACTGTCTTGCAAAGAGCTATCGCTTGAATAAGCCAGAGGGAGGAGATAAAGGGGGGCTAAGAGACAGGATAAGAAGAAGCTAAGGAGGTCTGAAGAAGTACTAGGCCTTTCTTTCTGACCAGTTTCATCTTCACTCAGAGCGTGGCTAGGATGTGGTACTTTCTCGAACACTGATTTCTAGGTCTGGAGCCAGGACCAGCAATCAGTCAACCAAGACTCAGTCTTTGAAAGCAGTAAGTAACCAAAGTTTGCTTATTTATTCTCGAGGGTTAACCTGGCTCTGAAAGGTAACTTGCATTTCCAAAGAAGGGGGTTAAGTGACTATAACAAGGGCCAGGTTCTGTGAAAGGAAGAGCCTCCTTCCAACTTAGTTTTAAACAAAGTCAAATCAGCATTTTCACATCCGGAAATTGTGCGCTGCACTTACTCCTGCTTGGTTCTACCAGTCCTGGATAGAACAGAGCAGCACTTAAATATCCTGCACAAGCTTTGCCTACCACCATGGGTTGCATTATTTGAACTGTAATGGAATATAGCTACTATCACAGAATCCCCTAGAGAAGATGCAGCCAGGCTTACACACACTATTGGGAGAGAAAGAAATAGATTAATATACATTCACGGCACATTTGCAAAGAGATTGCTTTCCTCATAGCGAGATTTGCACCTGTATAATTGTATCACTTTCAAATTAATCATAATCATGCTCTCAACCAATATATGATCTACAGAGTAGGCCTCATCCTCGGACTCTCATAATCAGGATAAAAATAGCTGTCTCTGAATGCACCAAGATTTCTGCTGGTACGCAGGAGACAGTAAATCCCAGCTGACCCACTAAGCCTTGGTATTTTGTTTCTGCAAAGCCTACATATCTTTGCATAAGTAAGACCTGGTCTGTGCGACAGCAGTGCCGTAACATTTAGCAATACATTCCCTTTGCAGAACACTGCAAAAGTAGCACAAGCCTTACTTTTCTGAGGAATACTTAAACTCAAAGAGAAGTTAAGTGATGTGCCAGCAGATACATAGTGCCTCTGTCACACAGAGAGACACAGGACCTGTAACTTTTGGCTTCCCCGACATACACATCTAATTACTGGGTAACTTTGCGCAGGAACAGCGACCCACAAGCGCACTGCAGCATCAGCCTGAAGCCTCCCTAGTGCCGCGCCTGCCCCTCCTCTGCCATCTCCTCCAAACGGCTCCCAGCGAAAGGCGGATTCCTTAATTGTGTTATTAGCTGAATTATTAATTGATATGAAAACAGCATTTTACTGGGCATAAAAAGTCATTTGGAAATGAGATAAAATGTTCTCGGTGCTGCCTGCCTCCGAGCAGAGCTGGAGCGAGGGCTCTGACAGCTTGATTATTATGCACATTAGTGCAATCTGGTAAGCTCCCAACACGGGGAGTGCGGAGTCCCCGAGTACTGTATCCATCAGGCTACATCCCTCTCCTTTTCTTTCTTCTCCCCCCATCACTGCCTGCTTTGCATTTATGTGGGAGACCTCAGGGGTAATTTTTTTGTTCTGATCAACCCCAGCTGTCCTCACCGCAGAGCTCCTAAAGACAGTGGCGGTGGGCAAATAGTATTTTCCCTTCAGCTCCAATTTTCCCTTCAGCCCCACACCAGGAAAGACTGTCTTTGTGCCCCTTTCCCAAACGCTCCTGTGCCCCAAAAGGTTAGAGGTTGTTTCCCAAGATGCTCGTTGCTGGAAAGGAGTTGCTTGCATTTCTCTAAGTCCTTTGTATCCCACTGGAAACGGTGGTCTGTGTATATATACCTTCTTGTACAAAATGGTCTGGTATTTTACGATGAGGAGTGGGTGTGTGTTTATGTCCTTTCATCCTCTGTTCAAAACCCTGTCTTTGGACATGACAGACTTTCACTCCAGACAGACCCTTTTCCCCTGGTGCTGAGAGGGGATGCCCCCTCTATGGATGCCCACTATGTCATCCATCCCACTCCCTGGGCCTGCCCCCCTCTTCCACCCCTTTTTGTCAGACCCCCAAGGCTTCGCAGAGCTGCGGCAAGAGCAGAGCTGTCTGGCAGATGGTATCAATTAATTTTGAACCTCCGTTAAAGAGGCAAAATGTGCATCCTTGCGCAAGGGGGGCGATAAACCCCAGGCAGCCCCCTCCCCTGCCTTTCTTGACCCCCACTTTGCAGTCACCTCATCAGTGGGAACCTACCCCCACTGACCCCCATCTCTAACTCTCAGCCAGAGGAGCAGGCAGACACCAGTGATCAATCCCGTCTCTTACATGCAAACCTTGTAATTTAGCAATAACTACTCAACCACCATTGACCTGCTAATTAATCCATGGATTTTTTGTTGCGCCTTTAATCGTTGGCCCCGATATCTGAGTCACTTTAGACTGCTCACTCTGCGCGGAGCCTAACCAACTAAATGCTACTTCAGCTCCGTAGTAATAAAACACTGAAATATATTGACTCCCTGCCAGCTCTTGCGCTCGCTCTCTGCCTCTCCGCTTGCCGGCTGAGTGCTGGCGTGTGAAGGGAATATAGAGAGGGGAAGGCATCGGCCGTGAGAGATGAAGTTTGGGACACAGGTGAGAGAAAGCAAGAATCAGTCACTGGTGACAGGCCACCAAGGGCAGCCTCTGATCCCTGCTACAGCCTTCCTCTGACAAACTCAAACCTGCTGTTCCTCCATCCCAAAATGGGCTTGATGGTGCTAAAAATTCACAGGCGTGCTGGATCCTGCTTCCTTTCTGCCTTCTGCCCCTTAATGAGGAAACCCTTGTCCTCTTGACTGTCACACTCGCTATATACATGTTTGACATAAAAAGCCAGATGGTACAGGCAAAAAAATGAATCCATGCAGTGGAGAGCCAGATCTGTAGTTTTTTTTGCTAGTGCTGTCAGAGGATCTCTGTGTAAACATAGATGAATCACCATGAATGCAGTTTTCTGAAGGGACTTGCACCTCTTGGTGCCTTGAACTGATGCTAAGTTTTTGGAAATGGAAACGGCAGTTTGAAACCCTGACATAGCAGGAGCTGTGGTTGCTTAGCTCACCTGGACATTGAGTGACTGTGAATCAGGCCCTCACAATAGCTGTTTGATAATGTGGGTCACACTGATGATGGGGGTGGGACAGTGATGAAGGGACTAATGGGTGACAGTTCAGTGCTGAGAGCAGAGAAGTAGGAGGAGGTTGTTAACCCAGTCAAGAAAATTCTCCATTAAAAAGTATTCATTTTCATTTGGTTAAAATCAAAATGGAAGTCCTGTCAGCAGCAGCAGCTATTTACCCTCCCACATGAAAATAAAGAGGAAAGTGATAAGCCCTTCCGATACCTGCCATAGCTTGCTGCCATTGCTTTTGTCGCGGCTGATCCATCGCCCTGAGCCGTTCCCGAGGCCCACTTTGTGCTCTGCTGCAAGCAGGCACACCATACAACCGCCCTGCCTAAAGAGCCCACAGGCTCCCTCCAGCTGAGCCCCACGAGCAGGCCAGCGAGTGGTGGGAAAAAAACACGGGCAAGAGCAATAAAAGGATCTCTAGGGGACTGGTGAAGATGAGGCAACTCCACAAGCAAACCCTCTGTGCCTTCCTCACGTTGGTGCATCACACGGGTGAATGGAGTGGTGGTGCCCTTGAAGAGCACGGCTGGAAAGACCAGCACTCTCCAATGAGATGGGGATGCACTGCACCTGTCACAAAAAACCTACTGTGCCCCTACGCTGACAGCATAATGACACCATGACCACAATTCAATAGCTCAAGACCTATTCTGCTAGCATACCTGAGATGCTGTAACCTGGGGGCACTGGCAGGACAGAGGCACCTACTGTCACAGAAAGCTACTGGGAAAGCAGCCGTACGGTGGCCCTATATTTCCCGATCCTAACGCCACTGTTTCCATGTAAATAGCTGGTGTTCCCAAGCAGCTGCGTCCCTCCGTCCTGTTCTGTTTGTCTCCGTAAATAGCAATGCCAGAGCATGTCCAGGGTACAAAGAGTGGCCAGAACAAGGCTTCCCGGCAACAACGGGTCACACTGGCAGCTCCGAGGGGGTTTGGCAGCAGCATGTCTGAAAGTTTCCTTGAGGACTTCCTGGGATCTTATTGTCCTGATCTGCCCTCTCTTTTTTAACACTGCAAATAATGTTTCTGAAATGCAGGTCATTTGGGGTAATTTATGATCTCTTTCATTGCCAAGAGAGTCTATCGGCAGGGGACCTCCTGCTGGTCAACACTTCAGGACTTTTGAACAGAAAAGATTTTATTGTGCTTTCCCCAAAACTGTCTAAAGGCAGCACGGTTGGCTGGGAGGAAGCTGAGAATTGCTTGTTTGAGTGCCGGCGCATACTGGGTTTGGAGATGCTGCACAGTACATGCAAAATATCTCAGTGAAAGGACATCGTTTTACTGAATAGCTTTGTCACTGAATTGCTTGATCAAAGATACCAAAATGAACTGAGTCGCCATAGGCATGAGAAGAAATGCTTTCTCTCAGTTATATCCTATCTAGTTCTTTTACAGAGCAATTATCACTGAGACAACCATTTCCATCTTTACAGAAAGATATGCATTACAAATAGCTTAGCATCTTGGGGCAGAACGGACAATCAACAGACCTCTTGTGCTTTAGTGGAGAATTGTAAACTGACTTCATTTTAGAAATTCACTGCTTTACAACGTTCTGCCACGCACACATATGTGTCCAGTCTAATGGCTGGAAGATCAAGACCTCAGAGCCCTCACACCTACCTCACAAGGGTGTTTTCAGTCTGTGCTACTAAGCCTTTCTGCCTGCAATCTAGCGGCCTGCCTTGTCCTAGAGGGGAGGACTGAGACCTTGCACCCCATGGCTGGCTGAGAGTCTGATACCAACCTCGGGCAGGGCTATAAGGATCATAGGGTGTCTTTAAGCTATTTTTGTACTTGTTGAACCCTCAAAAATTGAACAGGTGGCTTCCATCCCTATTGACAGGCATGGGGAAGTTGAAGTTGCTGCACTGCTGCATCTCCCCACATCCCCATGTCCGAAACAAGTCCTTCACAACAAGTGACTGCAATTTACGTAGTTAAAGAGCCTTTATGCTTGTGCTTTGCTGATTAAAGTGCTACTTTAGTGGTATAGACCTCAGTGGAGTGCTTTAACCTCTGGCAGCAAAAGCAGATCTTTGTTTAAATTAAACCTCAGCTCTTCCACACAGAAACAAAGGAACTGGCACCTACACTAGTTCTACTGCAAGAAAACTGTGCTGTGGAACAGATGTGCCATATCCAACCAGCTAAACAGTGGTGACTATGCCAACTTATTTCCAGGTGAACACCTTCCCAGAAAGGAGGGTTGTCTGCATGCGGGTTTTAAACCAGGTTCAGCTCCTATCAGCTTTCTGATATGTCTTTGGGGTTTGTCCCATGAAGATGCTACCTCCACTACACTCTAGAAGAAACTCTTCCCCTGTCTGTCTGTCCCCATTGCCTGACTGTCTTACAGAGCCCAGCAGCCACTTTGCATTTACATCGGGTTTTCCTTGAAGAAACCTGGATAAGAACTAGAGAGCAAGAGAGATGGTAAATTGGTTCAGGACTGAGGCACAATGCTCAGCCTGATGCGTGATCTCCTCCTCTACTCCAGCAAGACCAACTAAGGCTATTAAGAGAAATCTTACTGCTTGGGACTTATACAGGGAATAACACTGCGTAGAAAACAACTTTGTAAGGAGAGGAAGCATTCAGATGGGATCTCAAAGAGCTTTTCCATCTGCGGTTGCTCTTTGGGAAATCTAACCAGGCATTTACAAGACCTCCATTGGCAACATCCTATCTGGGCACCTTGCATGAGAATTTCTACTCACCAGCTTTTCTGGGAGGCTTAGAAGAACAACTGTGACCATTTGAAAGAGGGAAACAAGATTCGGTAACTCCCTCAAACTCCAAATTGCAGCCTCTAGATGAGAATCAAACACAGATTTTCCAAGTCTGATACCCTACCTACCTTTTACCACCCAGTTTCCCATACTGGGAAGTAGAAGAAAAAGTTGGTTTTTTTCTTTCTTCTAAAAGCAGCCCTCTGCCTCATGTGATCGAGTCTCCACAGCCAGCCCTAGAGCATGAGTTGGATCCCTCCCCTTACCCTACCCTGTCCTCATACCTCACAAAACCATAAAGTTTGCATCATACTGTGACACCACAACAGCACAACAGCAGCACAAGAGCACTTTGCAAGCCTCGACCCCTCTGCCTGCCAGAGGGAGCTTTCAGCACGGCATGGGGGAATCTGACAAAGGCGGCGTCAGCGGGAGGGATCTGCCCCGTCTGAATTAAACCTCAGCCACCACCTCTGTTCAAGCAAGTCCTTCCTTGCTGATGCCGGATTGGCACAGCAAGCTCAGGATTAGTTTTGAAACTCCTGCCTCCTAAAGCAGCAGCAGGCTGCCTGCAGCCTTTCCAGCTATTTGACCATGCCCTTGCAGCACAGGGAAAAATTCATCTCAATTGAAAGATTGGGGTATAGGAAGTACAGTGGCATTTCCCAAGTGTCCTCCCCTCAACTCATTGTGGCAGGAGGAGGTCCTGTTCGGAGAGAAACAGCCAGAATGACCGATTGCATCCACGCCACTGAAAGATGCTGATGAGAAAAACCCAGGCTCCTGCCTGTCATATTTTCAAAACCCCCCAGACGCTGGCTCAGAGCCTTTCCTGTCGCTTCCCTTAAGCCTCTGTTGAGGAAGAAGAGTGAGGATCTCGGAGACAGTGTTTAGTGTCATAGACAGTTCGGCAAGAGACAATTTTTCACCCCGTTAAATCCCTCTGCAGAATATTATCTGCCGGTTTTCCCTCTTTTTTATGATTTTCTTACGATTATCTCCTGCTGTTTCTGTCCTCAGCAGCCAAATAAATAAATAGCAGTATAGCTGTCAGCAGCTTTAGCTGAGTAAGAAGGCCCTGCAGGCAGCCTTGGTGGGCTACACCCCTCCTCGCCCTCAGCACTGCTGCCCTCCAGGCAGTATCAGGGTGCTGAGACCCTCAGGTCTAATGGCAAGAGGGGAGAGGGAAGGGGCTACCTCTTGCTTCTCTGCCCATCTTTTGCTCTGCAGGCAGGGACATGTCACTGTCTCACCTGTAAAAGAAGATGATAACGTTAACAGCAACTTGATGGGGGAGGAGGCCTGTGAATATTTAACCCCCTCACCTCTGCTTGGCACAGGTTTTTATCATCATCCCACAGCAAAAATAAATTAAAAACAAAACAAAACAAAACAAAAAACCCCCAATGTGCCAGAGAGGTGAAGTGACTTCCATGGGGTTACAAAGCCAGTCTGTAGAAATAAAACCCAGCCAATCGGATACAGCAAGGCACCGGTGTCTTCCCCATAAAACAACTCTGCCCTTTAAAAAAAGAAATTAACTTCTTTCTCTTGTGTATGTGTATCCTTTACCCCCTGTTTTCCCTAGTTTTTCCTTTTCTCTGCCTCGTTTATTCGCATGGCAGTTGCACAGGTGCGCAGAGCACTTCACAGACAAATGCAAAGACAAGATGCCTGCACAGGGGGACTTAAGAGTCTGGCCACTGCTTCCACTCATAGCTTGGGAATTCCTTCGTAGACTCATTTTTCTATGCTGCTCAGGGATTCTGGTCCCTTTGGGGCCATGTTTAATTCACCTCCTATGACTCTCAGAGATCCTTTGCAGGTACTGATCCTGTCTTTTTCATGAGCTCGTTGCTCAGATGTCTTTTCTCTGTCCTCAGATAAAGCTCTTCCTCTAATCCAGCCTCCATTTTTGGTCTTGTGCTCTCATTACTTTTTCCTCCTTCTCTGCTTTCAACATATCTTTCTCATTTTTTCTTTCTGAGCTCTCTTCTCTTTGCCTTGACATAGCCTGTTCTCGTTTATAACAAGTGTCCTTACGCCCTTCTTCAAATACCCTCCCGAGCCCCCACATCTAGCTCTGCTCATGCCTCTACTCCTTCTCAACTCATCCGTTAGGCAAGTGCCGGATCTTATCAAGTACATAACTTACTTTCCAGGGGCACACAGTGTATTAATAAGACGATGAACTTCTCACTGCATATATACCAAACTGACTCATTTTTAACACAACCATTGGAATCTAAGTCCCAGGGCAGTGCACTAGCAATGCCAGCAGCGACAACAAAGCAGGGTTGGCTAGTTTTTGACAGTGTGAGGTATCTTGACCCAGCAGTTGCTTATTTGATTAGCATGATCACTTGTATATCCATTTTTAAAGAAAAAAGTAACATTTACTTATTTCCTATTTCTTCCACCCCATGTAACACACAGGCCAAAAAAAAGGAGAGGAAGTGGCAGAGTGTCTAGATATCTACTATGCCACAAACAAGAAAATGTCTCACACTTCCAGCTCTTCTCTCAGTATTTTCCAGACTTCAAACTACTACAGTGCCGATGGGAACAAAAGCAAATCTATTTGCCTGGGGAAGGAGAAATTTGTTACCCTTTTTTATATGGATGGTGTGATTTCAGCTAGCAAAGAAGTGTCAACCAACTCCCAGCTGTCACAGGAACTAGCTTTTATCTGACAACGCTTTGAGAACCCTAAGTTTTTGAAGACATGAAACCTGGAGCTTCAGGCCTTATACCGCTTTCTGATTGTGATCTCTACCAGCACCAGCAAGTGCAAGGGTCAAGTCAGTTATGTGGCATCTATTTCCACAAATTTTTAGGAGCTCCGTCCACTTGATGCAATCTTCTTCAACCATTGCCTCCTCTCCATTAGCCATCATACCTGCTCTCAAGGATTTTCTTGTAATTAGGTAAAAATTCAAGATGTGATTGTCAGAAGACTGAAACAAAGCTAGTCCTCGTGAAATTGGAGATCACAACATTTTCACACTTCCTACATCCATTGAATGGGTCAATGTAGCAACTTCACAGCTCCTTTAAATTGTGCTCAGACAGCCTGAAACTCAAGATGCCGGGAACCACTGGAATACAGTCTACTGGGCTTGTGCAAGTACAGACAATCTTAACCTTAGGTTTAAAAATAAATAAATAAATACATAAAAAACAAACCAACAAACTTTCTATGGTTACTTGCCTGGTTATGAATGCTTTAATCTCCCTTGCCTATTGCTAGTATATAGATGTATATAAAAGAATATTATAACAATACCCGCTGTCCTCAAATTGCAGGGCTGAGGTGCTTTGCACCCTGCTACAGGGACTCCCCCTGGCACTCTCCAGTGTGCAGTCCAATCCCCTCTTCAGTCCTTCAGCCCGCAGAGCCCCCTCCTCTCCCTCCAAGCCACCACCTGTCCCTCCAAGCCCCCCACCGCTGCTGTTCCTGGCCCTACACACCTCAGATCTGCTTCTCCCACGGCTGTGAGAACGGGCACCCTCCCACCAGCAAGAGGCCAGCTCAGGCGAGTCCCGTGGTCATCTCCAAAAGCTGGAGTAAAAGCAAGCAGGCAGGAAGGCAGAAAGCAAGCAGGCCAGGGGGCTGAGCTCTCTCTCCTTGCTGAGAACTGCTGGCTGCTCCTTTCTCTCCCCTGCCCAAAAACTTCTCTCCTTAGCTGAGGAGAGAGTGTGAGCACCAACAATGTCCCGCGCTGCTTCCCCATGGGGCAGGCAGAGGCGAAGGCAGCTAAGTAGAGAGCTCTCTCCTCAGGCTGTAACAAGCAGGAGCTTCTGGAGCCACAGAAAAGCAAATATATTTTTGGCAGGAATTAAATCAAGAATACTTAGGGAACAGTCTGGCTAGCCAGAGAAAATGCAACCATGATTGGTAGCTCAGCCTACCATGCCTTCCCCCTGCCCCCCCCCGAGGACAATCAAAATTAAATTATTACTGCAATCTCAGTACCTAGGCCTAGGCAAACATGCCCTGGGATCAAAACCACAAGGCATATCACCTCATGGGAGCTCTGCGGCTCTCCCCCTCAGCCTTTCCTGTGCTTTAAAGCCTGGACCGATACTACTTCATGCTGTCCTCTTGGAGGCACCCGCCTCCTCCCCACAAAAAAAACCCATTTTATCTTGGGTAAGTGAAAGGAGACAAAAAAGAAGCAAGGCAGGAACACTGCTTCAGGCATGGGGATGGACTGGGAAGGGTGAGGCATCAAGTTTGCCAAACACCATTAATGAGTTGAGAAGGCCCCATTGCTACATCAAGGCCAGCCTCAAAGCTCACCCTTGTTACTCCAAGCGACAGTGAGCCCTTGGCTGGGAAGAAGGGGGCCAGGGACCCAAATTTCAGACCCTGTTGCAAGAGATCAGTTGGCCTAAACCCCTGTGATGCCCTGGGCCAGCATGAATGGTAGGGGCCCCGCAGAGAGTTGGGCCAGCCCATGAGGGCATCCGGGCATCAAACGTGGCCAGGTGGGCAGCAGCCGTCGGAGAGCTAAGGCTATTACGATACTGCCCAGCGCTGCAGGAGAGCCAGCCGCCGGGAAGCGCGGGTAGAGCCTGGAGCCACGCAAGCATCGGTGCCACGGGCAGTAGAGCATGCCGAGAGCTCCACGAGCAGCAGCCAGCGCCAAACTAACAGCCCGGCCGCTGGCACAAGGCTGGGAGAGCTGGGCAGGAGCCCTGGAAGCAGAGAGTAACCGTGCTCCTGGGTGAGGTGGGCAACGGCGGGCAGAAAGGCAGCTGCTTCGTGCAACCTCCGCTTCCCAGACCTTTACCACTCAGCAGTCCTTCGCCCACCCATGGGAGCTGGCATTGCAGCCAAAGGATCTTTTCAGGCCGAAGACAGAGGACAGAGGGTAAAGCAGGGAGAACATGCTGTTTGTGCAGAGCATTGGTACGAGTACAGATCTGCTGGGGCACCTGGAGGTTTGATAAAGGAAATGAGAGAACACACAGTGGGACCGAGAAGCTGTTGTGCCTGGTCCCGCGTGAAGTCAGAGCAAAACTGCTGCAGTTACTATACAAGGCACAAGTCAAGGGGCAGTCGCTGAACTGCAGAGAGGAAGGAAAGGAATTATTAGGCTAGAGCAAAGCTGCTGGCATGCTGGAGTAGCAGCAAAACCACCAGTCCCTTTTCTGCAACTATCATCAGGCATGTTGCTAGTTTTCCTGATCCATGCTTCCCAATTACCAAGAAACTCATTTTGGGAAGTTTTTGCGCACATCTGCTTCTTACTCTGTTTCTGCCACGGAGCAGCTCAGGAAAGGGTTTTACCCCTGATGTTCTCCAAGTAGCTTTCACGCTGAAAGAGTACAGGAAAAACAGTGTAGAACCACTGATGAAGAGCTTGACTGCACCTTGTTCACATAATACCTTAACTGGCATCTGCGAAAGCGTTGCAGGAGTGCAGTGAGCAGCCTCCGTCCCTACGTGTACAAATACAACTGCCACACTCGTGAAGCTACAGCTGAGGGGAATTGAGCTGTTCCCTTCCACTGCACTGTCGAATGTAATTTACTCCCTGGCATTGTGTGATCAAGCAAAGGACAGGCAATAACATACACAGCGGCTTATCCCAGAGAATGGCAACTTCACCGCTTCAGCTTTTAACTGAGTCTGACTGCAACTTCAGTCATGTATTCGTACCTCTGCGGCACTGTTCCCATCCTCAGCACTGGTGGTGGGGAGACAGAGAAGGTGGCACAGGTCTCTGGTATAAACTGGGGAAATCAGCATGCCAGTAAAGGCAAAATCCCAAGGCT
This sequence comes from Podiceps cristatus, assembly GCA_000699545.1. Lineage (NCBI taxonomy): Eukaryota > Metazoa > Chordata > Aves > Podicipediformes > Podicipedidae > Podiceps > Podiceps cristatus. The sequence goes on along the minus strand of KL260076.1, from coordinate 18,517 downwards.
TTCCCCTGGAGGAGTAAAAGCTGTTTAGAGCAGCGTGTAAATTCACAGCAAGAAGCAATAAAGGTGAGTTTTATACATTCCCATTATTGCTTGTACGTCTTTGCAATAATGTTTATTGACATGTTTGAACGGAGCACAAGCTGCAGTTCGGTTCAACTGCCTGTGAAAATGGGACATTTGTCAAGAAACAAACCTTACAGATCTTAGCGGCTCCTCTCTTCCCAGGTATTAGCTGGGAAATACTGGAAAGAGTACGGAGCACCAGGGAAAAGGCATCCGCTGAGATGCCCGGGGTGCCTTGGCTAGCAATCCCTGAGGCACAGAGAGGGAGGGGAAAAGCTCAGCAGGTTAATGGGGAGCGTTTTACTTTGCATTGACACTCATGCACAGCCTAGAAGTATGCATGCACATCAATTACAGAATCCCTATGAGGCACAATAAAATTAACCTTGCATGGCCGGACAGATATACCACAAATCTGTCTCGTCGAAGGCACTTTGCATGGATTTAGCCAAGGTACCCTGCAAGAACCTGGCCATGACTTCCCTGGACACGCAGAAATGCCCTGGCTCCTCCTTGCCACCAGGCCCCATTCCATGAGGTGAGGAACCTCTTCCTACTCCTCTGAATTTTAAAGATCCCTGAAGACGTGCAGCACATTTAAAATCCATCAAATGCAAAAGACATTCTTCTTCAGGAGTTACCATGTTGGAACTGAAGGCCCCAGATGTCGACAAGGCTTGGACTAGGCTCGCTCTTTGGTCTGCTACAGACACAGAAATGGCATCAGTCATGCCACGCCAAAACACCTGGGTTTGAATCCTCCTGCTGAGCTGTAAACAGCCGACGGTTCCAAACATATCCTGCTCTGTGGTTCTGCTTCAGGTGCGCTTCACCTCTCATCACCCTTTTTACGCAAAAAACTCATGGTATGGGGCTACCTCTGTTTCCGTAAAAAGCAACGTTACCACACAGTTCATGCACTTTAGTCCCTCTTCTGTAGCCAACACTCTCCCACCCTGTCCCAGCACCGGCTCTGCCGGTACCGCTTACTCCTGAGTGGCAATTATTCCAGTCATACGTCCTCTCCACATGTGGCTCTCATTATCGGACAAACTAGCCCTAGCCTTGTGGACTCCTCCATCCCCAGCATCCTGCAATGTCACTTTTCATTAAGCTTTATAAACCTTTCAAGTGACAATTCTCTCTGCATTCATTGCTGCATCAGCACAGGGAATAGGAATGGCCTCTGGTTAACATCACATCACTGCTGTGGCTTTGTTTTTGTGCATGTTGATCAGAAATTACCTGGCTTAGGGAAAGTAATTTAGTGATAAATGATTGCCCATTCAGAGGTAGCTAGTTTCAGCCATAGCTGCCAGGTATTAATCTATTTGTCAGTCCTTTCAGATCTTCCATGCTGACGAAGAGTGGTACAGCTGAGGCACAAGAGCAGCTCCCAACTCCAGAAAGTGAAGCCCCCTCTTTGGAGGGCAGAGAAGAGGGCAAAGAACTTATTCCACACCTTTTCAGCTGCATTTGCAAGGTGCTCTCAAAGCAAGGAGGACCAACTGGGAAGGATTAGTGAGGGACAGGGTTCCAGCTTTGACCTTCAAAGTGGCTTTTGAACAGAGCTCAAAAGCAGGAAGAGCATAGATTTAAGTCTCAAAAGTGCCCGGGAGTGACTGGATAAAACACTGAGTGGGAACATGCCAACTCATACAAAAAAGACAAAATTTTCCATTGTTATCAGCTTTCCCTGAACTTTCAACAGGAGCATTCCCACGATGAAATTTTTGGACATAAAGGGACAAAAAGTTAAGTGAGTAGCTGGACTCCTCACTTAGGATATGCAGCTCCCAAGATCCAATACCTCTTCTGCAACAGGAGTTCAAAGCTCAGGCCTCCCACCCTTTCTGAGCACTGCCACCTCTTTCTGGTACAATAATTAACTACTTATAAAGAGCAGGAGGTTTATGCCTCTTCTATGCTCATTGGTGATTCTGCCTGAGGGACAGGAACCTAGGAAAAACAACAACTGCTTTCCAACACAGAATGTAACACAATGTTTTGGCCATGGCATGAAAGCAGAGTAATTGATCCAAGCCTGCTTGTTTACAGAATGCATGAGGTTTAAATAAGGATTGGCACACACAGCTCAAAGCAGAAGCTACACCTCTCCAAATAAGAGATGAGCTCCCAGAAACCTTTAGGATGAGTCAGAACTCTATATGCAAATATTTCCTAAATTCTACAGCACAACCCTTGATACGTAGATCCAACTTTCACATTTGTGGTTCCCAGATATGGAGAGGTCATGACATACACCAAATTTTGAAATTTGCATTCTATTTTCATCATGCCAGCCCGAATTCAAACTCCAGGAATGATTCCTCAGTCTTGCTCTGGGTTTACTATATTGCTGTGGGACATCAGAAAAACTCCCAGCTTTAAATGATTGCCCTACAGAGAAGTTTGAAGAGCAGACAGATATCTAAGTCACTACTAGATTCTTGACTGTAAATCGCACTCACACAGTGGCCTTGGTGCAAGCTCCTCTTTATAAAAAAATCTGCATAATTTGATGGTGCTTCCTGATGCCCTGTATTTAGGGTTCCTGAAGAAAAATGCTTCTTTTTTGTGACAGCAAACTCTTTGTCTCCCTTTTCTTGGTGCAAAAGGTCTGCACCTTCCCTTTCCCTCCACTCCCTGCTGGGCTGCAGTCCTATTTTCTTGAGCTGTTCAAGTTCGGAGGCTCCAGGAGTGAGCCACTGACTTCCCAAGCCCTGCAGGTAACAGGGCAGCACGCACCTGCTGTCTTGAAAGCAGATGTGCAAGGCAGCTGGGACCCTTCCACCAAACCTCTCCTCCCTCCTCCTACCCTGCCATCCCTCAGTGCTCCACATGCTCTTTCCGTTCCTCTCCCGTAAGCCAGGGAGAACTGACGTGTGGAAACAATTCTCTCTCCCTCTCCAGCTTGGCCCCCAACTCCCCTCTTCCTTGTGACCATGCCTCAGGCAGAGCCCAGATGGCTGCTGGATGCAGCCGCCTGGGGAGGAGCCGGGCTGCCCCGCCCCTTGCAGCTGGGACCGCTTCCTCCTCCCC
>KL260076.1:0-15346 GCA_000699545.1 Podiceps cristatus | reverse complement strand
GCGGGCCCCCCCCGCCACTTGCAGCTGGGACCGCTTCCTCCTCCACTCAAATGAGGAGGAGAGGTGACGAGGAGGGAGCATCCTCACCGTCTCCGGACCTCAGCCATGGGCACCTCGCCGTGGGCACGGGCTTCCCATCTCCAGCCGGCCGGGACTCGTGCAGGTGTGACGGCGTTAGCCGGAGCTCAGGCAGATTCCCACGCCTCGGGAGTGCCGCCGAGAGCCGTTCCCCCCGCCTTCAAGCCGGCAGGTTTACAAGCCTCTAATTCCCAGCTACAAGCGCTGCTCTCCGTGCCAAGGAAGCAGCGGCGCGTGCTGTCATTCACGCGGCTGGAAGGCCGGCGTTTGCGGCTATTGTACCAGCTGCTCGGTGCTGGGAGCAGATGGCGGGATGGCACACCTGACAGGGAGCAGACCTTCCAAGGACGAAGGGGGAGGAAGAGTTTGCACGCGGCATGGCCAGCCCCAGTGCCCAGCCACGCGAAGACAGAGCACACGTACCCACCTCTCCCTGCCTCTCCCCCCACCCCCAAGTCACAAGAAGAGATTTCACACTAGGGTAAACCTGGACAGGTGTCATTGATAGCTCTAAATTTGTACACTTCTCCTGCCTCAGCTGAAATGCCCTCTGTTTGAGCTAATTACCAAGCACACTGAGCTAATTATCAAGCAAAATCCCAGCTCAGCCTTTCCCATGAGGATATAAGTGCATTTTCTTCGGGAGGGCTCAGCTACTTTAAGCCCACTCCACCCAGAAGAAACAGTAGCGCTGGAAAAGGTGAGAGCTCCAGCCAAGGACGAGAATATTTCTTCTCTAGCCTTAGTCCACCCAAAAAGGGATGACGACAGAGCATGGGCTGTGGAAGTAATCCCAAGTCCAGCTCCTCATCTTCCCATCTCTCCCAGATGAAGTTACCGAAAGGAACGGATACAGGAGAACATCACAGAGCACAGGAGATATAAAATCGTGATTACGTCGCATACAATCCATCCTGAAGAACTGATATGTGAGCGCACATACATTTAAATATTTGAAAAGCATCTTTTACAATGAATATCAAAATGACTTACAATCCAAGTCAGAGAAAAATGCCCTTACTTCTCCTTATCTCCCTTTTCTCATTACAGAGATAAATCCTGGGTGCGTCTCTCAGCTGCAGAGGGAGACTGAAGAATATATATATATATAAAACATACATATATGTGTGTGTGTGTATGTATAAAATATACAACAGTAATAATCTCAACAATTTTAAGAGAAACTTGCTGCAGAATACAGCCAGTCTGGGAGATGAGAAGCTCTGGGTAACACCCAAAGCCTCTCTCTTCCCATCTGTGAAGTGGGTGGGATAAGACGCTAGGTAGCAAATGTGTGGGCTTGCATTGTTGTCGTGATTTAACCCCAGCTGGTAACCAAATACCATGCAGCCGCTTGCTCGCTACCCACCTCCCCAATGGCGTGGGGAAGAGAATCAGAGAGACAGGAAAACTTGTGGGCTGAGATAAAAGCAGTTCATCAGATACTATGTATTATTAATTATAACAATAAAATATAAGGATAATATATGAAATGAACGATGCACGATTTCTCACCACCTAACAACCAATACAGCCCATCCCGAGCAGCAGTCAGGGAGCAGGGATATTCCCCCACAGCTCTCCCAGAACAGCAAGTTCCAAAGAAAGCGAGCGAGGGAACAAACAGTCAAATAAACAAACAAACAGGCCTGAATGAATAAAAAGAGGGAAAAGGGAAACTGGCCAACTCCCACTTATACCAGGCACGACGTCTGTGGTACGGAATACTCTCTTTGGCTAGTTTGGGTCAACTGTACTGGCTGTGCCCCCCCAGCTTTTTGCACCTGCACACTAGCAAAACCTGGGAAGCTGGAAAATGTCCTGATCTCCTAGCAGCAACTAATATCAGCGTATTATCACCATTCTTCACATACTAAATCTAAAACACAGGAGCTGCTGGAAAGACAATTAGCTCCATCCTGGCTGAAACCAGGACAACTGTGTACGAGAAAGTGAGAGGAAGGTAGGAGGAAGGAGCGGGAAGGATGGTTGTACCTGTGTAGCAATAGTGTTTGTGGTCCGGCAGCCACGGACAGTTGGCACTGTCATCACCAAGCGTGCTGCACCTCTTCCAAGATTTTAAATCGTGTCAATTATGGAGTGTCCCCCTTTCCATTACATTCTAGTTTTATAATGAAAACTGAAATGAACCGTGATTTCAGAAGCTCAGACTTCTTTGTTTTTTGTTTCATTTCTTTCCTGTCAACATCCAGCCCCCGCCCCCAGCTACCGCGGAACTCAGTCAGGAGCCTTGGCAGCGCTGCTGCCACCGCAACCATGCTGCTCCGCACGTCGCAGGGGATGCTGTGACTCGGGGGAGCAATTCACACTCACATACATTGAGATGGAGAGATGTTGCTCTTTTAATTAGAGGACTTCACCTTTATTCCCAATCCTGGTCACACCTGAAAGCATATGCAAGAGCGCAACTTTCTCAATGTACTTTTCTCTTTCTTCTCTGTGGCTCCTATTCAATTCATGAGTGGTTTATTTGAACGCATTTTGTGCCTGAACCTCTCAATTTCTAAGTGCCTTTCTCTATGTAAATACGTATACATCCGCAGGTTTTGAGCTGTGTGCCTTCACTGTGGACCTGGGAGCACCACTGTATGCGCGCCCCTGTGATGGCCTCCCGGTGCAACGCAACGGCCTGCAAAACTCTAACACCTTGCGCTGGAGCAACGCAGTGTCCTACCTACGCAAGGCTGAATAATCCTGTCAGTACTCCAACAAACATTCACAACCCTGAATCATGCAAACATAGATCAGTTTTCTAGAAAACAGGAAGGATTTCCAAACAGTAAGAAAAGTTCATTTCGCCTCTTCTTTTTGTCATTATATGAGCCTCAGGGGTGGATGCAAAGCCATATTTTCAAGCCTTGCTCTGGCACCAAAACTACAAAAGGTTCAGAACAATTTGCTTTCAGGAGCAGAGGCATCTGGTAAATCACAAATTATCATTGAGACATATGACAAAAAATTCCAGAATTGGTAGCGCTGCGATTGCCTTCAGTGCAGAAACCAGGAAAAAGCCACAGATCTGTGAAGCGGCTTGTACTAAGTGTCACAACAAATAAGGAGGACAGTGAGAAATGCAGCATAAGTCTCCTGACCCACAAACATGCTTTTCCAATCAGACCAGGCTGTCACCATAATGTGTGCTCTCATGACCCTGTGCACCCAAATGAACAGATCTCTGCAGTATTTTTAACTATATATGCACCGGATGCCAGGATTTTATGTGCACATAGGAAGAGCACAAAGTTCTCCTCCCACAGATGCACCGCTACATTTACACAGCTGTACATACTTTTCCATATGTGTATCCAGTGACAAGGTGCAGTGCTTGTGCAGTTATAAGCACATGCTAAGGCTGCTACACGTGCAGGATGCCAGAGCCCGGTATATGTGCCCTGGATAACTAATCACAGCCCTTTGCCCTGACTGTCTTACTGTTTGAGCTTTGTAAGAAGTGACAGACGCATGCATTTCTCCTCAGCTTTGACTCCTGAGTATAGCAGGGCATGCATGGACCTAGGTGTTGAACAAATGATCAGCCAGCTGTAATGTTACTTTAAGTGCAAGTTTGTGTATTGGCCCTGGGAACAAGCCTGAGAGATGCAGTTGAAACGAACACAGTCACTCTGAGTACAGGATCTGCATAAATCACTGTCCAGTATATTCATTCCTATTGACAGATTAATTCCTTTCTCAGGTTTTGCTTTAGAACATACCACTGAATACTAATAACAGTCCCCAAAGCTGCAGTAATGTCACTCAAGGCAGGGTGAAAGATGCTGAAGGGAATGATCTATGGCCTTCTTGATGGGGGAAGCTCCCAGCTGCTCCGGCTCCCCAGGCTGGCAGCGGGCAGCAGTGGGTGGAAGGAGCCACCCCCTCACCTTGTGGGTGGATGGGATTACCTGAGTCTCTTAACTCTGGCAGGAGGCGGCACTGTAAGGAACGCTGCAGAGACATTAGACCTGAAAAAATCCTCTTGAAGTCTGTCAGAATAAAGTTGGAAATAGCAAGGCAAATCCTCATCTCTCCATAAAACTAGCTGTGAATGGAACACAGCAAGGGCACCGGCCTAAAAGAAAGGGCAGGCAGCAGAGGAGGGAATCTCTGTAACGTTTCCCAGCCCCAACTGATTCCTTGGGTGCATTTTATTCTTTGCACCTGGAAAAAAAAACTAAATAAAAAAGGATGCAAAGATATTTTTACTTAATCAAGTCTCACAGCCAAGGTGTCAGGCACAAAGAAATCGCTTGTCACTCCAATGCTTCCCAGCACGCGCTCGCTGCACCAAGGAATGGAGGGCAAAGGGATTACAGAATTAAGCGATACCGGTACAGCAGCCGGAGAGTGGCCAAGATTTACCTGTCACTTGGAAGAAAACTCCATTTCATTTCATGATTTACTAAGAGTGAAAGTTAAAGTGGTGGGGCCTGGCCAAGTCCTGGGATCTATAAGCTGGAGACGTCAAACCGTCAGCCCGTGACAACCCGCACCAGGCAACTTAACCTTTCTCTGGGCAAGGCAGAGCAGCTGCACAGTAATCCCTTGGTTCAGGCTTAGGTGCAGGCTCCTAGACTCCTACCAGAGTTTATCACTGCCTGTCAGTTACCTGGAGGACCAGCTTCATCCTTTCTCAGAGGACCAGAAGCAGTGTTTTGTGGGAGTCGGGATAATGGCGTTAGCTCTGCAGGTCTGGAAAAGTGGCTTCCCATCTCTGTGGTGCTTGCATAATGCCACCAAGTCTGAATGGAAACAGCTGTTTAAGCTGTGAGGTGCTCACTTGATTTTTGTTGACAACACCACCAGGACCAGCCTGGCAAGGTCCCACATATATCGGGACGACGTGTGAGAGCGGAGAAGAAGGCCCAGCCAGCTCCTCTACCCCACCTCTCCCTTTCAAGCAGGCTGCTTGCACCGGGCCGCCTCCAGCAGCACAACTGGCGGGACTGTGGGAAGACACAGAGCTGCGTCTGCCTCTGCTGATGACAAATGACCCTTAAGGCAAAATCTGTTCCTGCCCATTCACTTTCTTCAGTGAAAACACTCATTTCTTTCCCCCCCAAAAAAAGTCTTGGACTCTATCACTCCTAATTCTCTTCTCTACTTGCTCATGTAGAGATATGACTAAGAGCCCTTGGGACAAAACCCTCAAAAATAACATCTTGCTTTTCTATTTTTCAGTGCACACCTCCATCCTATTTCACCCCATCAGAATTCCCATCTTCCCCTAAGATCCCACCTGCCTCCTTCAATGCCTGCTTCTCTTCCTACTCCAAACCACCCTCCCCAGCTGTATGCTGGCTGGGATGGTCTAGTCAGACTGAATTCCCGTTACAGCTTCTTTGCAAACAATGACAGCCTCTTTGCTACAGTTTGATTCAGATTTTTCCCTGCAGTCACTCCGCCGTGCCACCAGAACTGAGAGCTCAGAAGTGTAAGTTATGGGCACTTGCCAAAAGGCACAAAGCAGCAGCTTCACAGGTATTGAGGGGAGCACCTGGGTGCAAATTGGGAGTTTGCAGCTGGCTGGCTGTTTTTCTCTAGCTGGCTGAACCAAACTCCAGAGCTGGACATCTCTCAACTTGGAGAAAAATGTAGTTCACTTGACTCTATATTTCAGATTGTAAAAAGTGTAAACAGAGCACTTTTAAAAGCCAGGTGTACCTGAAGGCAGATTAATCCCCATGTGCCATGAATCAATGCAGCACTGTTTCATACTGCAACGATAACCATTCTCAGGCTCTTTATTTGTCAGTCAACTTTGCTCCTATTGATTGTGTCCCGTCACAAACTCAACTGCACCTAATGCCAGCGAGGGCCTTTCCCCTGCCCTGTTTCAGTGCCGAGAGCGGGCTGCCATCCAGCTTGGGGCAACGGACCCAGCCTCGCACAGCTCAGAGTCCTCGAGCTTCTGCCTGTTGTCTGTATTATAAATGGACGCGAGGGTGACCCAAGCACTGCTTTGGTACACACAGGTGCTGGCTAGCTCTTGGCTAGAAAGGTGACAGCACACGTGATGCTGGAATTAAAAAGCAATACCTCTGCTAAAGGGTTATCTGCCTCCTCCTGCTCTACCAAAGGAAGACATGCTGGTCACGCTCATGGCCTAGACAGTGTCACCTTCACCATGCCAGCTGCATCTTGTTTCTCGTTACGAGCTTATGTGCTGAGCAGCACACTGCTTACACAGAGCCTCAGACCATAAATACCCCGTGAAATATACATATTCATCCACTAAGCAAAGACCTTCCAGGTAGTTTTGATCCTCTTCTAGCTTCCCATCTTTTCCCATTCCTCCCCTCCATACCAGCCTCTGTACTTTCTTCTATTTAGACTATATCCTTGAAAATCGTGAAATCCATCAATGCGCAATCACTTTTGCAATCCTTCCGCTTCTCAGGTTTTTCCACTGGCCTTTTTCCTTCTTTTCCTCACTCCATTCACCTGCATCTCTGCCTATGCTCACTCCATACATTTCGGCTCCCTGATACCTCTCCTCTATGCCTTCCTCTGCCTCTAAGCTTTTCTACCAGTCTTTTGCTTTTCTATTTCTCTAATCTACCCTGAATTGTCTTTTCTTTGCCATTTTTAAGTAAAATTAAGACTGCCCATGAATATAAATCTTCCAAAACAAGCCCAAAGGCTCAAAGACTCTTTGCCTAGAAATAGCTAGGCAAAAAGGCTTTTGCCAGTTACAGACACTGTTAGCTCTTCACACATGCACCAGGAGGTACTTGTCTATTCTACTTTATCTCCAAACAGCGGCACTGAAATACCATTCAGATTTCCTTCCTTGCCCTTCCTTGGGTCTGTGCTATGCAGAGCTGAAGGGTAAACAGAGATTAACTGCTTTACAGCACTTCTGATTTGGCCAGTACAGGGCTTCTCTATGTACATCCATTGCTCTGATACACCCAAAACCACATAATTTATCTTATTTACAGTGCAGGTAAACTCCTGAGACCTCCCATTTTAGATACAGATTCGTAATACTGATGCTCCAGAAGCAAAGCAAGGCCACAGTGCTGGTGGGGAGGTGATGGTACAGCCAATCACCTTATTTTGGTGCAAAGTTATTCAATCAAGCATGCCTGGATTTGACATTTTTGCCTCAACCTTCACCTGCAAGCAGCTGGAAAATTGAAGGGCTAAGCCTGGCTCCACAAAAGAAAAAAGGTGGCCAAATGTGGCACGTATCTTGAAAAATGGGAGGACCAAGGAATTATAAAGCAGAGGGACAAAAATCGAGACTACTTTTAAGCACCTGCAAGATAACAAGCAGATGAATAACAAACAACATGCACTTGTCAAGGAAAAACATGTCAAAACAATCTAATTTTCTTCAGTGGAAGGGTAACAGGTCTTGTGGACAGCAGAGAAGTGGTTCAGTCATACATCTTGATCTTAGTAAGCTTTCTGACACCCTTTCTCCCAACATTCCTACATGCAAGCTCAGAAAATATTGTCTAGATGAACACACTACGCAATGGCTACAAAACCTGTTGGAAAACAGTACTCAGAAAGTAGTTACCAAAGGTTCACTGTCAAAATGCAAGGATACACCAGCAGGGTTTCTGCAGGGATCTGTTCGCAGTCTGGTGATATTCAATATTTTCATTAATGACCAGGATAAAGTCTGTTTATTGAATTTGCAGATGACAGCAAGCTGAGAGGGACTGCATATGGAAGACAGGTATGGAATTAAAAATGATCTCATCATATTTACAACATGAACTGATAAAAAGCAGAATAAAATACTACATGGGTGCATACAAGATATTGCACTTCAGTAGGAAGAACAGCCTCCACTGATACAGGATGAAGACCACCAAGCATTTAGCAGCCTGGCAGAAAAGGCAATCATAGAGTAGAATCATAGAATCATTAAGGTTGGAAAAGACCTCCAAGATCAAGGCCAACTGTCAACACAACACCACCATGCCTACTAAATCATGTCCCAAAGTGCCACGTCTACACGTTTTTTGAACACCTCCAAGGATGGTGACTCCACCACTTCCCTGGGCAGCCTGTTCCAGTGCTTGACCACTCTTTCAGTAAAGAAATTTTTTCCTAATATCTAATCTAAACATCTCCTGTGGCAACTTGAGGCCATTTCCTCTCATTCTATTACTAGTTACTTGGGAGAAGAGACCAGCATCCACCCCACTACAATCTCCCTTCAGGCAGCTGTAGAGAGCGATAAGGTCCCCCCTCAGCCTCCTCTTCTCCAGGCTGAACAGTCCCAGCTCCCTCAGCCGCTCCTCACAGCATTTGTGCTCCAGACCCTTCACCAGCTTCGTTGCCCTTCTCTGGACATGCTCCAGCACCTCAATGTCCTTCTTGTACTGAGGGGCCCAAAACTGAACACAGTACTCAAGGTGCGGCCTCACCAGTGCCAAGTACAGGGGGAAAATGATAGACCAAAACCTTAACATGAATCACCATTGTCTTGCTAGTAAGAAAAAAGTATAGTTGATCCAATCTTTCAGCAGTGGGAGGAATGAGATCCCCTTGCCATGTTACTTCTAGCCGTCTCATCATGAAAAATTTCTCTCTCAGCTGAAACACTAATCCATGTACGATCCTTTCCTCACAGGCATTGCTTACAGAAATATGAAAGTTATGAAAAGTAAATTGGACCACTGGTCCATCTGCTGCCATGCCATGCAGTGCTGCCAGCACTTTCTATAGTGACAGTGACCACCCCACCGTGTACCTTTCTAACTGTTCAGCAGCACAAGTTATAACTTTTCTTTCTACCTGATTTAACAGATCAGCCTGTGATGCAGCTTGTAAGGGATTTACTTTTTGGCATCACTGGGGATGACCCCACCAATGTAAAACGCTAAGCCAGCAGATCCCAAAATAGGGGTCTTGACTTCAACAAAGAAGTCTGAAACCTTAGAGGAAAGACCGCTGCCCCTGAAAATGGGGCATGAAGAAGAAAAGTTTGGAAACTGCTGAGCTAAGGGCTTTTTCTCCAAGAATCTGACAACTTTCCTTCTCAATTGAAAGCTATTTTGGGACGCAGATCCTAAATCGAGGCAGTGGCCTTTGTAACTCTGTACTCTTCTACAGCATAAGGAGCAGCAGGACAAACACAAGCTCCTGTAGCAGTGACCTGGGTTATCAGGCAGGTCTGTGATTAGAGCTGCTCAGAAAATGGAATTTTGTCCACAGGGAAACCATGCTGACCAACACTTTCCCAGCAAAAGCACTCCAACTGTGCGTTCCTGTCCTCCTCTTTGCCTGCAAGTAGTTACAACAGCCTCTACTCATTGGGAATCAATTCCAGGGGCCAGTCCAAGCACCAGTCCCTAGATATTTCCTCAGTTAATGTTTCAGCTGTATGGGATCTAGGCAGTCTGGATTTGAAAGTAAATCACAGGATGAAAGCAGAATGCCAGAGTGTTTCTCATGGCCTTTCTAATGACAATATTCAGGTCTCAAAATGTTACTAGCTGAAAGGATACTCGTACCTTTTCTAACAGTTCTGGTGGGAATATGAATGACCGCATAAAAGGTTTAAATACCAATGGAAGAGAAGAATGGCTTGGGTCACTCCAAACGCATCTATTTGAGGAAGAACTGACACCAAGAAAAACAAAAAGGCTTGGGGACAATTGACTACTTAGAGTGTGACACCCCATATACAGTTCTCATCAAAAAAATGCAAGATGCCTCCCTCATCTTATAGAATCACAGAATAATCTAGGCTGGAAGGGACCTCTAAAGGTCACCTAGTCCAACCCCCCTGCCATGAGCAGGGACATCTGCAACTAAATTACTCAGAGCCACATCCAACCTGGCCTTGAATGTTTCCAGGGATGGCACATCTACCACTTCTCTGGGCAACCTGTTCCAGTGCCTCACCACCTGCACTGTAAAGAATTTCTTCCTGATATTTAGTCTGTATCTCCCCTCTTTCAGTTTAAAACCATTCCCCCTTGTCCTGTCACTACAGGCCCTGCTAAAAAGTTCTTCCCTGTCTTTCTTATAGGCCTCCTTTAAGTACTGGAAGGCTGTGATTAGATCTCCCTGGACCCTTCTCTTCTCCAGGCTTCTACCATTTCAACCCCAACTCTCTCAACCTGCCCTCACAGCAGAGCTGCTCCAGACCTCTGATCATTTTTGTGTCCCTCCTCTGGACCCACTCCAACAGGTCTGTCTCTCCTGCGCTGCAGGTTCCAGAGCTGAACACAGCACTGCAGGTGGGTTTCACCAGAGCAGAGGGGCAGAATCCCCTCCCTCGACCTGCTGGCCACGCTGCTTTCAATGCAGCCCAGGGTACGGTTGGCCTTCTGGACTGCTGAGCACGCATTGCCGGCTCATGTCCAATTTCTCATCCGCCAGTACCCCCAAGTCCTTCTCAGCAGGACTGCTCGCAGTCCCTTCATCCCCCAGCCTGTATTGAGACCAGGGGTTGCTCTGACCCAGGTGCCGGACCTTACGTTTGTCCTTGTTGAACCTCACAAGGTTCACCCCAGGCCCACCTCTCGAGCCTGTCCAAGTCCTTCTGGATGACATCCCATCCCTCAGGAGTGTCCACCACACCACTCAGCTTGGTGTCATCCGCAAACTTGCTGAGGGTGCACTCGGTCCCAGTGTCTGTGTCATTGATGAAGGCAATCTCACGCACCTTTGCATCGACATGCAAAACAATTGCAAGATTAGACTCCTGCAAACATGCCCGCTTGTACATACGCACACCTCCTGGTGAAAAGAGCTACTGATTTGTGAGGCCACTTCCCTTTCTGTGATTTTCTGAATCTCTGCTGATTTCCTCTTGCAGAGTGTCCAGATGGTGTCCTTACCAAAATAGAGTCTCAGTGCTCCCCTGGACCCTCACATGGTTAAGCACTTGGCCATTGTCTCAATGAGAAACACCTTTTACAATTCAATTTGATCCTTCTCAAGGATTACTAGAAGCACCTATTCTTGCTGTAGTGAAATGTTAGGCTGCAATAAATGAATTCACCTTAAGAGGTTTTAACTGTCATAGGCATCAAAATGGCTTTGCAATGGTTATGAGTAGATTTAACTCAGAAGTTTGACAGTCCCATGTGCTCAACAGCACATTGAATGATTCCGTAATGATAGCATACATATCTCCCCAGGGAACCCCAGTGTGAAGATGCACAGACACTTAGAGCTCACAGCCCCATCCCCAGAAGCAACGAGGCATCTCACTTCCTTGGCTGTGTTTGGGCAGGGAACTATCTTTTCTTTCATTGTTAGTGTTGTTAGCATCAGTGAGCAAAGGCACTGGCAATGATTACGCTTCACTTGTGGAGGTAAGTGACAAGTCTCCCCTCATTCATTCACCTGATGTTGCCTTAACTATTGCAAGGGGATTTCTATGCCACTTGCAAAACCCCATCAGTAGAGATAAGAAGCAAGGTACGGCAGAAAACATTACCAGAGGAGGAGATACACAGCCCACAGACGATACCAGACTAGGGCACAAACCAGCTGGCTCGTGCCTGTGTTGCAAAGGGCAACACTTCCTACGGCACAGCACCTGTGAGGCCATGCTGGGGTGGCACTGGAATGGGTCCAGAAAGGAAAGGAAGGGATTTCCAGCACACCACTCCCCTTCGCGTGATGCATAGGGGTGGGGAAAAGGAAACCCCCTCTGCTCTTTGCAAGGTAAAAGCTTAGGCTGGAGCAGGGATACTCCAAGCTTGGTATCTGGAGCAGGTGCAGACTTTTGGCTGGCTTTCTCGGAGAGTGCAGCATTCACAACCGGAAACAGATTTTGTCAAAAGAGCTGAGATCCCATTTGGACAACAAACTCAGCGTCCAGGTTTGCAAAACAGAGCTCCTCATGCTGGGAGTGAGAATGTTTGAGAAACGCGACCTGTAATGACAGTCACCAGAAGTCTTACAAGAAGAGGCTGAGGGAGCTGGGCTTGTTCGGCCTAGAGAAGGCTGCGGGGGGACCTCATTGCAGCCTTCCAGTCCCTGAAGGGAGCGTACAAACAGGAGGGGAACCAGCTTTTTAAAAGGGTAGAAAATGGCAGGACAAGGGGGAATGAATTAAAGCTACAGGAAGGAAGGTTTAAATTAGATATTAGGGGGAAGTTTTTTACAGAAAGAGTGGTGAGGTGCTGGAACAGGCTGCCCAGAGAGGTGGTGGATGCCCCATGCCTGGAGGTGTTCAAGGCCAGGTTGGACGGGGCCCTGGGCAACCTTGTGTAGATCCAGGCCTGGAGGTTGGTGTCCCTGCCTGTGGCAGGGGGGTTGGAACTCTGTGATCCTTGGGGTCCCTCCCAACCCAGACCTTTCTATGAATCTATAAGACGTCACTACACATGCTCAGACCCACTGGGAGTAGCAGCATGGGTACAACGCTCCTGCATGGAGGCTTCAAAATTCCTCTCACCCCCTCTGGAACACAAGGCAGATTCCCAGTCACTTAGGCAGCTGACTTGACTTGTTCAAACCCCATGATGTACAGATAAGTATTTCTACTCTTTAGAAACTAAAATGCAATTATATTTTATTGAGAGACGCAAGGACCTCCATTTTTAGAGGCAGTTTTGGAAACGATTACTTAAACTACAAATTTCTCGTTCAGAATAAATTTCAGAGGAACTTTTCACTTAGCGGCAGAACATCATTTTCCTCTGCATCTGGGCCTATGAGCAATCCTTCTGCCCTTCCCAAATACCCTCCTAAAGTTGCTAATGTGGGGAAATCTGATGTGCTCCAGCTCCCAGATGAATCATACGTGCACTGTACAGAAGCCATGCAACACACTCCACTTCTGAGATTGTGACAAATACTGTTTCATTAGTAATTCTTCTGATTTGACTTATAGGAACTGTAACAAACATACAGAACATACACCAGCCATCAAGAAAAGAGATGCCCGAGAAAGTGCCCATGCAATTAACTTCCCTCTCGATGAAGATAAGCCCAGTGAAAGGAATCAGACCAACACTACGCTCATGTATTTTAGAAAAAAACATGTTAATAACTAAAAAACATTTCACAATCTTCTAAAAGTAAGAATACCAGCTCCTGTAAAAATGCTGAGGAAGTAGGAAAAAGGTAACGTATAAGCTTAGGAAAGTCAGTTACGAACCAGAGGAGGTCCCAAACTCAGCGTGGATGGTCCATATAAAAGGAGAACACAGAAACAGTACCACTTCTGCCCTGGAAGATTACCTCTGGAAGGTGAGGTGTGGTTTAAATACAAAGTGACAAAAAACTGCCACCACTAACAGCTAAAACTACAGACAGTTGCGTTGCTTGTTTTAGTAGCTACATTTCCAATTTTATAATAGGGAATGCAAAACTTTTGCTTGACTAGAATAAAACAAGTTTCTTTCCTAGGAAACCGGTTTAGGTTTCAAAGCTGCCTCTGATAAAGCTGACAAGCACGTTAAACCACGAGCATCCTAAAGGAGTGAAGTTAAAATACGTCAGGAGCACAGGTGAACTCACTGGATGCCAGCAAGCCACAACAAGAGCGTAATCCCAGACGTGTTTCCTACTAGATCGCAACAGTCAGTTTGACAGCTGATGCTGCCTTCAGAGGGACTGTACCTGCAACAGGCACTATTTGGGCTCTCCTGGCAATAAGCAGATTGCTCTTGGACAACTCCCAACCGCAGGAAAAAAAGTCCTGCTTTTCATGCCTTCCTAGTTATTCTCAGGCATTATCAACCTCTCATATTTCATGTTGTCCTCCACCAAAAAATCCCAGGATCTTTGGCGAAAGCTGTTGAGTCAGTGAGAGGGTCCCCCCAAACTTCAAAAGAGAGAGTGCTCGACAAAACCACTTGTTAACGTGATCCCAGAAACTTGTAAGCACTGTAAAAATTCTGCAAAGGGCATATAGAGGAGAGAAAGACTCGAAATGAATGCATGTAAAACCCTCCCAAAATGTTCCAAGTTTTGGAATGCTAAAATATGTTGGAACATTAAAACATTTCCAAAATGTTTTAACGCTTTTACGCATACAGAAGCTGTAATCGGCATATGATAATACAGGACCTAGAAGTGAATATTGCATGCCCCAGCAGGGGACTGCCAGTCTCCCTTTCCAGAGAAAGAAATCTTCAAGATCATTAGCTTCCAGTCCTGTGCTGTCATAAGATATCAGAAACTTAAATCTCTCACTGTCTCGCAACTAAATATTCTTAGGCAACTTTTTTTTGGGAAAAAAAAATATACATTTAGAGAAAAAGAGCATCAATTTGGTGTGACTTCATTCTGCACGTGTATGACTATCTGAAGCAGAGCATGAGTTCACAATTGGTATTTTTGATCCTGTCTGCAAGGAAGAAAATGGACTCCTGAGATCTCTTCCAACCTTTCATTTTTGCTGTTCTAATATTGGATTGATTCCCAAGCAAATGAATTACTGGATGTAACGTGGGTTAGACACTCCAGGGTACATAATGAATGCATTTGTTATGATTATTTATATATAAAAAGATGTGTGCCTGTGGCTTTGCAATTAGCTCATGGGTTTAACTTCCAGGCACGTGTGCGCAACAGAGGGGAGAGAGAAAGAAAGAGAACAAGCAACTTTTGTGTCTACACTTGTAAATCCTTTCCACGTAAGATTTGTCTCGTCTCGCTCTGCCCTGGACAGAGTTTTTACTGCCCAGAGTCCCAGGACGGCACTGGGTACCTGCCTCCTAGGAAGGCTTATTTGGGGAATTACTCCTACCTTCCTGGGGAAGAACAAGCCCTGCAGTTGTGATTTGCAACATGAGAGAGTTAGGAAGTATTGAAGGGAGAAGAAAGAGAAAGCCAAGAGCCTGTAGTATGAGTCCTCCCACCGGTACACACACACACACACACACCTGCAACGCACTTCCACGATAGCTCAGCAGACGGGCACCTACTACACCATGGCTGAGCGGGGCTGCCAAGTGCCGCTGGCACTCTGGCAAAGCCCAGATCCTGGCCCAAACTCTGCTTTCGAGGCATAATCCCCCTAAGTATTCATCCACCAAAGAAAAAAGTGGTTCCACAGGAGATGAGGGGGGATCGGGGAAGCCAGGCACAGCGCTGCTAAAACAGCAGCAGCTGCTGCTCAGCGTGGGCAATTTCCCTTTATTTTCCCACTGGGAAACCTCCTCTAAAGGTAACGTTCACAGTGGGTTTGAGGGGGAGGCGCCGAGTTGGTATTCCTGATCCCCCTCCGGCCTGGCGGCTCCCCACGGCACAACAGCCCTCCCGAAACCCGGGCGCATACCTACTGCATCCCACGGCTGCCGGGAGAGCGGGC
>JMFS01022286.1:0-52001 GCA_000699545.1 Podiceps cristatus | reverse complement strand
CCGCCTGCGGCTGTCGGTGCAGGGGGGGAAGGCTCCAGCGACGGCAGGCTGTTCTGCAATCCTTTCGGGATGGCACGGAAGCATTGGGCTTTTGAGCTGTTTTCATTTCTTTTCTCCGTCTCCTTTTGTAGTGTTGATCGTGACAGGTAGGGGTCTGAGAGGCTGAGAAAGCAGCCGGTGCTGGGCCTACACCTCCGCTTGGCTCCCTGGCCTCTTTAGAAGATCAGTATTGTTGTCACTTACCCAAAGAAAACAAGTTACCTATAAACAGTGAGCTGTAGTAAATAATCCGGTGACATAACCTTCCTGCAGACCACATGGAAGAAATGCTTCTCAATGCTGTCCTCTGGTTAAGAACATGCTGCCCAGTAAAATGGACTTGCTTTTTTTTTTTTTTTCAAAACTCGAAATAGCAACAGTTGGCTATTTTCACAGATGCTGTGCTGTTAGAAGTAGATCCTTTGCAGTAGTTCTTTAACTCGGAGTAGTACCCTGTTCTCTTTATACAGTAAGGTTAGCATGCAGTCATAGTTTAATTTTGACAAACCACAGACATTTTGGACTGTATTTGCAACAGAAGTGAGTGAATACCAGAATACACTAGACACTTAGTTTGTTGATATGTCACGAGCTTAGACTGTTTCTGAATGTCACTTGTTAGAAGGAAGTGCGAGTTAGCGCTCAGTGCAACTTTTTTTTTTTTTTAAGTAGGTCACAAAACAGGTATGACACCTGACAAGTCATTCTTAGCACACAAGTGTCTCCTGTTTCTAAGGTAACTATATTGGTGATGACTGAAATTGTAGGTGGGATGAGTCTGGGTGAGGTGACTCTTATAAACAGGAAACAAACTCAGTTGTTAATAGACCTGTTTGTCCTTTTTAGACTTGATACTCTCTTGTTTTTTTTCCGCCCTTATGCTGTTAAGTTTGCTGTTAACTCTTGATTCTACTGGCCTGGTGTCTCCAAATGAAACTGATAGCAAGCTTGCTATCTACCTGTCTCTCCTCTTCAGAGACATTCCTAATCCTGATTATCCTTCTAGCATTGTGCTTCTAGATATTCATTTTAATTGATGCAGAAATGGCAAGTGTTGGTGTTCAACTGAGTAAGTGGAAGAGAAACTGTGCAAATATAACTTAGGAAATGTGGGCAGTGATGTTTTGCGACTCTGTCATCGCTAAATAGTGTTGGGAATTCTTATCACTGAGAATCGTGAGACTCGCTATTTTAGCCAGATTTCTCTTGTCTGATAACTGTCCCTACTATTATGGATACAGCGGTTCTCCTTTGCCTTTTGGAATAGCATTTCACTGTTTTAAAACAGTTTTTGGACGGGAAAACAGTGTGGAGCTGTTGAGAAAGGGTCCCTAAATTTCCTTAACTTCCTTCTGACGGAAACTTTATCCTGTAGTGCTTGACTGAAGGGAAAGTAGGAAGTGGGAGTTTCTTGTTTGTGTGTTTTGGTTTTTTTAAACAATCCTAGTTGAGATGGGAAAATCCCTGAAGCAGCCATGATATATTTGAGGTTGGTTCCAAACCTGAAACTTAACTGGCCTTAATGTATGGGAGCAAACATATGGGCTTAGTGCTCTCTGTAGCATCGTGGCTTCCAGTTCACTGGAATTGTGTGGAGTTTTCTAATACATGAAATGTTCAGGTGGCTTTTTACATGTAAACACCTGAACTTGAACTGGTCAAATTAATCAGGAGCTTATTTTACTAGTTAATATGACTTACACTAAGTTTTTTCCTCTCTGTAGGTTTCAAAATGATAGACGTCCTGAAATGTAACTTAACTATGCTTTGATCCAAAACCTTTCCCCCCTTGAGGTGCTTCTCAAGTAGGGCTTCCCAGAGGTGTGCTACTCTTCACATGTTCTGTTTATGCATGGGTTTGAGAAGTGGGTAAGAGCCTGTGTTCTGAAGAGCAGGTTTAGCAGTGGTGCTGTTACCGTGCTTTATATGACTTTTTTGACAGGAGTTTAGAACCTAATCTAATCTAGACTAAGCACATTGCTGTTTGACACTGGAGCTGTTTTATCCTCCACATGCAGCACATGTAGCCTCAAATCTTTAAAGCTCTTGAAAGCCAGTGGGACTACTTACCTCTGTCTGCAAAATACTAAACAAAAAAAAAAAATCCAAAGTTCAGCTTAAAGTAATTATGAAATGGTTTGCTTTGTAAGGCTGTTTCTGAATTTGTGGAAGACTTCAGGTTTGTCATCTTCAGTAGCAAGGCTTATTTACTCTTAGTGATCCGCTTCAGGTGTGTAGAGTGTGTTTTTCTCAAACACAACTGCTGATTACATATTAGCCCTCTCTATTTTGTGATTTTTGGATTCTTGCCTACAGTTGTATTGCATTTATGTTAATAACCCAACAGAACTCTGCTGTTGAAAAGAATCTGCTGAAAGAGATGCCAAATGTTTTGCTGATGGCCTCTTGATTTCCTTAGAAAGTGTTGGGGCTATATAATACTGCAGATTTCAGTAAATATTTTCTACCTTTTAAAAATTGGCCATGTTGCACAATACAAAACAGTAGTCTTTGGGGAGCTTCAGGGTCATGTGTCTGATAGCTTAATTACTGTGTCATAGGAACTTAAAGTAGCTAATTTTGTCAGCAAATTTAAGTGAATTTTCTTGGTAAACTCTCTCTGAGGCCCGCCTTTTCTGAACCTGTAAAGATGACAGGTTTGCCCATTGACTGAAAGCTTGAATTGTTGAGGCCAGTGTAGGGAGATTCATTCGCACTACAAATATATGCATCTAAAAATAAAGTCAGCTTTGCATAGCATTCATAGCTTGCTTAATCAGTGCTGTAGAAATTGAATTTTATCCTCGCATTGAATGACCAGAGAGGTACTTCTGCTTTCCAGGCAGGGCTCCCAATTAGTCTGATTTTTTTATACGCTGTTTTAAGTTAGGTCCTACCATTTGAACTCTGAAATGTTGGTGCTTGTGAGAGCTGTCAGGTTTTTTCTGTGTATCGGGATACATGCTGTGCAAACCATATATTTAGAACATAAATAGGAAGCTGCTTCCTTCAGCTATTGTGTCCCGTCCTTGAGTCACGGTATCTGCTCAGGCTCTTGTTCTGCTTCCTTGAAAGGGAAAATCCCATTTTGAATCCAGATTGGGATCTCCGGTGGCACTGTTGGGTTTTGGACTTGGAACGTGGCAAAGCTGTTTGTGCTTCCATGCAATCATAGTTTGAGGTGGTAGTCCCTGCTTTTCTTGGGATGGAAGAGTGATGCGAATGGGGGGGGGGGGGAGGGAGATGGTTGGTGTCAGTGCTCTTCATGGAATTGTGTGGCAGCAGGGAGGATCAGTTTTAGGACTGAGCCCAATTCAAGAGTTCCAGTACCTAAAAGCTTGGGGTTTGGGTGGAGTGGGTGTGAGTGCTCCTAGGGGCCTGAAAGGCAAACTGAGACTTCTGTTATTGCCTTAAAAATGACCGAGTTGGGAGTTCTGGTTTGTGTCCTGTTCTTGAGTCCCGAGTTCAACCAGCCCTTGAGTTCTTCAGGCTGGTTGCTGAAATCTGGTGCTCTGACAGAGGGACTGAATTCCCCTTGCTAGCAGCTTGCTGTGGCTTTTGTGGGTATGAGTACTGTGGCGTGGTGGTCCATCTGGAAGACAAAACTGGAGGTTTTCTGTAATTCTTCTTGCTGCAGTCTTCAACATGCTCTGAAATTCTTTCATAGCACAACTAACTGCCTTGTCATTGAAGAATGCTGTCGATATTACCACTTGAAAATTTCTTTTTCACAAAGTTTTTTGCGTAAGTCGGCTCTTGGATAGCTTCTAGGAGTACACAGGGTCTTCTGTGGCATAATGAAAGTCTGAAAAGCAGTTTATGATTTGACTTTCCTTAGAGAGTTTACCCATGTTTTTATTTAATCTAATAAACTTTTCCCAAAGAGCAGAACAGTCTTCATTGCCTGTGATAGGATTTGTTGCTCCTGTTGTTTTTATGTTTGTTTTCTTTGGGGGGATGTGGGGGGGGGATAGGACAAAGAGGAGAGTAAAGTTCCCCCCAAAAATGTTGCATGTAAACTTGCTAGTCCTGCTGAGAGGTGTTTGCTGCCTCTCCCACCGAGGTTACCACCTGTGTGGATTCTTTCCTGTATGGTGGGAGAAAAATGTTTAAAAACATAGGCAGATGTTAAATAGGCTGTAGTTCTAAGTGTAAGCAAGTGAAAACATTTGTATAAAGGGAGGGAAGAGTTCTGGTTTTACCCAGCACAGCCTTTTGGGCTTCCCTTGCTTCTGTTCCTGTTCAGCTCTTGCAGAAGGATGGCCAGCATGTGGAGCCGCGCTGCGGCAGGGGTTGCTTTCTGAACTGATTTGCCCTGAGTGTTGTGCGAGCCAAGTTAACACATCGCCTGTGTGATCCATCTCGAGGATGAGGCAGAAATCCTGTGCTGGTGGTTTTGGCCATATAGCCAAGAGAGTAAAGCCGTAGTTTTTATTCTGAAAAAGCCATCTTCAGACTCTTGGCACAAAGCCTAGTGACCTTTGTGTTTTGATCAAGTAGAGCTTCAAAACAGTGGCTCTCCAGCTCAATTCCACCTCTGATAAATTACAGTGCTGCTTCTCAGAGGAGCTTACGGCTTCCTCTGAGGCTCCTCAGACTGTTGAGTACGCAGGACTTGCTTTGGGATGCAGTTTTATCACATTGGCAATCTGTAATTTAACAGATGAGATGTCAAGTGCCAAGTTCTGTGTTGTCATAGGAATTTATTAAGCTGGCAAGCTCTGCTGTTGTAGCTCACTGGAAAGCTGTTCCAGTACAAGCCAAATGTTAGGGTTAGTTTATTGCAGTTCTTTGTGTTGCTCATTCACAATTGCTTGTTTTGGTGTATACAGTTGAGTGCAATACTGCTTTGATGGTAGTAAGGCAAAATACTGTAAAGATGGTTAAAAAGTACCTTTATTTTTGTATAGACTAGTGATTGATGCTTTGAATGGTTCTAACCTCTGTTACTGTGTAATACATTATGCATCTCATTTTCTTCTTTCTCAGCACTGAAAGTGTAGTCATTCTTCTGAGCTGTTTGCTAGCTCTTCGACAAAATGCAGAAATGAATAAATGTGATTGGGTAGTGTAAAAACAACTAGGCTTGTGTTGTGAAAACTTAATAGTACGTCTTTTTCCTTGTGGACGGAGTTATGTCAAATGGTTCATATCTGTTATGCTATCAAATGTGTCTCTGTATTATCAATTTCTGTGTTAAACTTTCTTGTTTTACCAAGTTACTCTGTAAGCAAAAAAGTAAAAGCTCCAAGGTGTAATACTGAATTCTTCTAGGATTTAACTTTCTACTCTGTAGTGTTCTGGTGGAAGTAGAAAACACAGAGAAACCACTGTTTTTAACATTATTTAAATTTAAGCTTAAAGAGTATTTTAAAAATTAGAAGAAAAAAATGAATCAAAAAAAAAGGTATTAATTGGTAGTGTTCTGTAGTAAGTTAACAGCAGTGCCTAGAACATAGCTGTGAAGTTGCTACACAATTTAAATCTAATGTAATACTGTCTTTCAGGTGCAATGTTTCATAACAGAGGAAGACAACTGAGAAAGAAAAGCTGAAGAAAGTCACACAGAACCAGATACAGGATAATTGGGGGAAAAAAAATTAACCTGTCTCTGAGGTGACTAAAGGGGAATAATGGTGATTTTGCGCCGGGCTCGGCCGCCTGCTTCCGCCCCAACCAGCAATGAATCTTGACTCGCTCTCGCTGGCCTTGTCTCAAATCAGCTACCTGGTGGACAATTTAACCAAGAAAAACTACCGAGCCAGCCAGCAGGAAATACAACACGTAAGTAAACTACTGATGCTATAAAAGATATTTTGGAAAGAAAAAATGGGAGTGTCAAATGGACTTTGTCTTCTCGTTTGAATTGTACTCTGCAGTGCTCTCGTCTGCGTTACTGTGTAGTTTTCTGCGGTGTTGAGAATCACAGCTCATGTCTCCGATATTCCTGATAGTTTCTTCTGTCAGGTCATGGAATGCAGCAGCTCAGAGCTGAGGCCAGCATTAACTTTGTAGTTGAATATTAGCATTAACTTCTGCTCTGAGTGTGATACGCAAAGCTTTCCTAACTCCTTCAGGTCAAATCCTTCAACTTTTGGATGTTCCATAGGACACTGATTGGGTGGGGAGGAGAAGAACACGTACATTGACTGTTCAGAATTGTCGCACTAAGTGCGTGAGGACATGGTTACTGACATCTGAATGCTTTCACCTACCTTGGATGGAAGATTTTTGTTCCTCATATCATATGATGAAGTATGGCTTGGTGGTGAAACGAGGCTGACTTTCTTGGCCCTGGTTTTCAGAAGACAGGCAGAGTAGCTGTAGACAGAAACCCAAATATCTAAGATCTGGGCAAGAATTCTGGTTTAACTGACGATTTTAAATATAGCTCTGACTAGCAGGATGGACTGAAAATCGTTATCCACGGAGGAGTACTTAGGAGGAAGTGAATGTTACCGAGCCAGTTTTAGAAACTGGTTTAGTTCAGTTCCCAGCAGACAGCTGGGCCAGTTAAACTTTTTTTTTTTCTTACCCTAGTGCAGTCCTGCAGTGATTTGAATCAGATTAGGAGGCCAGAGGGCTTAAGCAGAGTGAGTTTCTGGTAACAGCTGACTTCTTTAAAAGTGCATTCATTACTTATCTTGAGGTGAGAGGGGGTGATTTCAGCACTGCTTAAAATGATTTTGCAAGCCATGAAACTGAATACATTTCTTGCAACTTTAAAGTTTCCATGTTTTTTGCAAGTTCAGTACTTGCAGGGTGCTCATCTGAGATCATGTCCTTTTGATCGCTGTTGGTTTAAACAGACAATTTTTGCAGCAAGGTGGGACTGAGGTATGACTTGTAGATCTGTTGTGAATGCTTATGTAAAGGATAAGAAATATTTCTTGGTGGGAGAAGATAGGGTTGGTCTGCTGTTAAGTTGGAATATAGATCTCTAAAATGGAAACAAGTTTTTCCTTATCCTTCACACAGGCCTCAGTCTTGCTGTATCGAGAGACTGGAAACCAGTCCGTGGAAATGGCTGTTCTGTGTATGTTTGGTTATAAGACAGATGTCAGATTTCAAGACTATATTCCTAAAATCTCCATGATCTCTTGTCTTTTTTTTTTTTTTTTTTTCAGACCTCCTGGTTGTTTACTACTGTGGTGGCTAGTACAATTTTTCCTTAGATAGATGAAGAGATTGTATGTGCATGCTTTAACTCTCTCTGTCTCAGAGTACACTGCTTGGTGTAAATTTTTGACAGAGTTCACTCAATCTTACATAGAGTATGTGGAAAGCCGTACTTGGAACTGTTCTTGTCACACTCATTTACCTCATTCACAAGCATCACGGTGGCAAAGCTTTGAGGAACTAGTATCTGCTTAAACATGCTTTCAGTAGTCATTTAACATAGGTGATGCTTTAAGAAAATAGTGTATGTTTAAAAAAAAAACCAAAACCCAAAAAACCCCAAAACAAAAAAAAAAACAACCCACAACTTTATGCATTTGACAGAGACGAATTCTAAAGAATGGCTTCCTCTGAAAGGAGTTTTTGTGGTCTCCTTTTCCTGAGGTAGAGGTCAGGAGAGCCCAGTTAGAGAGGAGGGAGGGGCTTTGTAGATTCATCTAGGAAAGCAAAGCTTTCTGGATCTAGAAAAGCAGTTATTTTTTCTTAACCCTGTGTTTCCCTAAATGTAATCCAATTTGTCCGTGTATGATAAATCCAAGTATGGGTGGATCAAATTATCCTGAATCAGACCGGGTGAGTTTGGAAGGGACCTCTGGATGTCACCTGGTCCAGCCTCCTGCTCAAATAGAAGTCACCCAGGAATATGTCCAGACACCTTTTGAGTACCTCCACGGATGGAGACTCCAGAACCTCTCTGGACAACCTGTGCCAGTGCTTGGTCACCCTCATGGTAAAAAAAGTCAGTCTGTACAGATAGTTTATGATCGGTTACACTTGTAAAAGTGTATGAAGGCTGCCAGTATGAAGATTTCTTTTATCTCTTTCTACGAGAAGACTAGCAATTCTCATTCCCTGTTTCCTGGAAAAGCTTTTATGTGAATGTAATTGAGAGTTGAAAAATACTGCCGTAAATTTCTAGCCTTCTCTTCCCCTCCTCCCCATATGTTAAACTTTCAAATTATTAACTTTGTGAAGTTACTTTTATGCAAGGAAGCAATCTAATTCTGATGCAGAGAGGTTGTGTTGGATGGCTTTAATATGTGCAGTTTTCTTCTGTATCCGTCTGCTTTGATGAATTCATCTTGGTCATGGCACCAGATAGCTACCTAGGAGCTACCTTTGTGCCAGTCTTGTTATCACATCTAAATCTACATATTTAATTGGGATTGCCTAAATGAATTGCCTGTTTTCTGAAGACTGAGTTACCTATTAGAACCTTGCTGTCAGTTCAGTTTTGCTGCCTTTTGCACCAGTCTGAGCATCTTGCTACCTCATCTTGGGAGATGGCTGCCTTCCAGGATGGTGCTGTCAACATAACTGAAGTGGGCTATTTACTCTGGACTGACATCTCACGAGCGTGTCAAGCCTCTAGTCAAGAAGCAGAGCTGTAGCCAACTTGGATGTTTCTTTCCAGCAGAACAAAACTTGGCAGCCCCTGGAATAAGCAGGCTGTGAGGGAAAGGGAAGCATAGTGTCAGGTAACGGTAGAAGAATGGAGATGGGAACAATCAGAAACAGCAGAGCCATAGCGGACACAGCCTAAAGCAATGCTGTTTGTCTTTTTGCACAAAGAAGCTACTGGCAAACAAGGGTATTTATGACGGGGTGAAGCAGTGGGCTTAGTGGAGGCAGTCAGCATAGGCAGAGCTGCTGGTTTGTACTGGCCTGTGTTGTGTCTGTCCTGCAGCTAGAAAGGGGGAAGCAATGGCAAAAATTCTGCCAATAGGTGAAGGTTGGATTTGATGTCGGCTGCTACTGTTTGGACAAAAGAAGCAAGCTACCGCTGATTAAGTGACTTCAAATTTCTGTCAGTATGAATTTTATTAAAAACAGGTAATGCTGTCCAGTTAGATGAGGTTTGAAGAAATGAATAAACACTGAAACAACCTGAAGGTACTTGAAATGGCAAGCTGATGAGGTGGCCTATAGCCAGGAGTTAAACTGAAGGGGTGCTAACAAAAATCTAAGTGCTGTTAAGATTTAGTAATGAGTGATAGGTGTTGCAGATTAACAAATGCAGATCACCGATTTATGACTGAGGTATAGAATTCAGTTGGATGAGTTCTAATGATGGGAAAGACTTGGTCAAAGGTCTCAGCTGCAGGTTTTCAGCATGTGGCATTTCATTTTAAAGCTTGCTAATGAGCAAGTTTGAGATGAATGTTTTTCTTGATGACAGGAAACACTTCCTATATAGTATTACCTTTATGTCTTAAAAAACAGCGGAGTAATGTCAGTCAAATCGATCATGGCCAGGAGGTAATGTAGAAACTGCTTGCAAGATCAGTGAAGATGCTGTATGGTGGCCTTTCTCTGGGATAAAGTCCTGCTACATTGGGATAGCACAGAATTGCATGTTGTCCCAGGGCTGCATTCGTGCAGAGTTAGGTACTGTAGCTGTGGGAAGAAACGGGGGAAAGTGAGGCCATGACACTGTGTGGATTCTGGGCTGCTGTGGTGGCAGAGAGGCTTGACATTTTCCTCTAGGTGACTCGAGAAGCCCTTTTGACTCAGTGTTTTAAGAACACTACCCCTGAAATGTATGGCTTCTGTGTCAGTGACTTGTGGCTAGATTCTTTCTCTATCTCTTAGTTTATATTTTTTCATTTGCAAATGGGGTTAATGACTTATTTTCTAGGTTACTGATTAAAAAGGAACATTCTCAGCAGTTTTGTTAAAACTGTAGATGACTTAAGCACCGGAAGTACTGCTGTATCTACAATACTAGACCCAGATCTTGCTCTGTAATGACTGTTTGCTACCAAGTTGTTTTATATATATTTCTTTTTTTCCCCCAGATTGTGAATAGGCACGGTCCCGAGGCAGACAGGCATTTACTACGCTGTCTATTCTCGCACGTGGATTTCAGTGGCGATGGTAAAAGCAGTGGCAAAGATTTCCATCAGGTAAAGTTTGCATTGAGGCATCTGCTTGTTACTTTTGGTTGTTACAAATCTGCAGTTGGATTTGATCCATTTTAAGCACGAAGGCAGGTTAGAGGTAGTAGCTTCAAGCAAACTTCTTTTCAGGTATATGGCCTTTCAGTTACAAGCACCTTGAGCCAGTCTGCAAGACAGAAAACAAGAACTTGTTATCTGACTCTTAAATCCCTTGACCTGGAAAAACAGATAGCTTCAGTACGATTGCTATTTCTGCCAGATACAATGCTCTATTTTGAAAGCTGTTCTTTGTGTTTTAAACTTTGTTCAGATCTATTAACTGGCACTTGGGGTGCTGGCTGTGTCCACTCTCAGGAGTGTTGTCATCCTTAAGTAAGGCATCCTTTGCCATGGATTTTCTAGCTCATAAGCAGGAATCAAATATTCTTAGGTTGTCTATCGCAATGTGAGGATGCCTACAGAAAATGAAACATTGCATTTATGATGGAGAATGTTTGATCACTTTCTCAATCTTAAAAGAAAAATGAAACTAAACCTGAAGAAAACTTGAATGAAAAGAAACTAGTTAATGTTAATGAGAATGTGGGCACTTACAAGACTTAAGCATCTTATCTTTGTTTAGTTTTACTGCACACAGTGAACAGTAGGAGTTTTGTTTTCTTGTCCTTTTACAAAACAATGAGTGTTCAAGTTATCTTGCTCTTTTCAGACTCAATTTCTGATCCAGGAGTGTGCGTCGCTGATTACAAAACCAAACTTTATCTCGACGCTGTCCTACGCCATTGACAATCCGTTGCACTATCAGAAGGTTTGTATGCTTCTTGAAGGGGATCCCTGTGTCAGAAACTGCAGTCAGTTGGTCTGTAGGAAACCGTCTGTTTTTCCTTTGTGTTTTTCCCAGTTTTTTTTATGACTAAGATTGGTTGTACTAAAGTCTTCAAAAATTGAGCTTGCCTGGAAGTTGAAGTTTATTTTGTTGAATGGAGCAAGTTATTGAATTGCTCAGAATGACTGCAAACTAATTTTAAAGCTTAATCTACCGTTAGTGCTTTATGGGTGTTTTTGGCAGCCAGAACCAAAATAAATTGTCAGTGCTCCTGTTTCTTTCGATATGAAAGCTGTCATTGGGGTTTAATAGTGAAAGAGTAGAATATGTGGAAGGAACTTCTAGTCTAGATGTATCCAAAGATGCTTTCTTTAGCCAGATAAGCTTTGTGTTAACCTATGGCAGAATAGTTACTATTAGTAACTGTTAGTAACTAATAGTATTCCAGATCTGCAAATGGACTGTAGATAGCCTGCTACATTACGAATGAGACTAATCATATAACGGCTTCAATTTAACTCTTCTTACCTGTTTCAGAGTCTGAAGCCTTCACCCCACTTATTTGCCCAATTGAGTAAAGTCATCAAATTAAGTAAAGTTCAAGAGGTAGGTGAACACTTATTTCAGACATGCTTTGGTTTTTGACTAAGCTTATTAGGATGATGTCCCCTTACTATGATATTTGTTCTTGTTTGTAGGTGATTTTTGGTCTTGCTTTACTGAACTCTTTCAGCTCAGATCTACGAGGTTTTGGTAAGTGAAGCTTCTGAAGTACTGCAGCAGGGACACCTGTTTTCTTTTTAAGCAGTGGGCTATCTAGGTGGATAGATGTGTGCCTGTGTGGAGTAATGCAAGACCTCGCAATCAGTATTGAATTGAATTGAAAGCTATTGAATTCTGACATCACTTTGAGAGGGGCAATAGATAGCACAATTGTGTTATATGAAGTTGGAGGTCTCTTCCATGAAGGACTTGCTAGATAATGAATCAAATTGAGATACTGTGATACCTTTACCTTTTAGTTGCACATTAATATTTGAGTTCTGAGGTATGGATTATGAGACTTCTGTTTACGTCTGAGCTGTTGTGGCTTGTGGTAAGCAAAGTCAGATTAAGAGAATGGTTCCTAACTAAAAAGAGTCTTCATATTAAAAAGAAATTTTTGGGTTTGACTCTAGCCTCTTTTGTTTTTTAAAGCTGCCCAGTTTATCAAACAGAAACTCCCGGATCTTTTGCGCTCTTACATTGACGCGGACGTCAGTGGAAATCAAGAAGGTGGCTTCCAAGATATTGCAATAGAGGTCCTGCACCTTCTCCTCTCCCATCTCCTTTTTGGGCAGAAGGGAGCCTTTGGGGTAGGACAGGAACAGATTGACGCTTTCCTCAAAACATTACGTAGAGGTAAGTGTGGTGGTATTCTGGAAGCCTGACTAAATGCAAACTTTGAAATGGATTTTTGTAACGTATTATCAGTGTAGACTGCTGCTGAAATGGCAGGGAGCTTGGTGAGATGGAATTTTCTTAACTCTAAACTCACAGAAAAATATCTCTGTTCTGGCATCGGGCCATAATGCACTGTTTTTCTTTCAAAGAGTGGTTATGTGGTCTCACGTTTGGGTTTTTTGAAAAGTTGTGATAAATAAACATTAAGTAGGGGGTATTCAAGCCTGTGTGTGCTTACTTGTGTGGGCTGGTATTTATGGATTTAACTAAACTCAGTGAACTGTAGTTGAAAAACTTGAGCTCCTTGCAGTGTAAGGAACATACATTACCATTTCAAATAGGTGGATTTTAAGTGCCGAGTTGTTTATATTGGGTGCAGATCTAAGAGGAAACACTAGCACAGTGAGGGAAGTGGCTTTGAATAAAACTAGTTCATTTCCTGGAACCTAGCATGGCCCTTGTGAGAAGGCAGGGATGTTATCGATAGGCTGTGAACCGGTAGTCTCTTCCTTTTTGAAACAACAGTGTTTGCTGTAAACCTATCAGGATAGGGAGAATTTGGACTCGAAGCTAACTGCATTTAACTCACCCACTCCTTGGTTCTGTACAGCCTTAGAGGAAGGCACCCTTTATACAAGATCAAAATATTTGTTCTGGTTGTTTAAGTGTAACTCCTTAGTTCATAGTTTCAACAAAGATATGAGTATTAGCCTCTGCAATTCCCCTCACTTTGCTTTGGGAAATTGGGAACTCTTCCCTGAATGGCCCCAAAGGGTATGAAGGCATTAAGCATCATCTTAAAGATAATGCTGGCTCAGGAGGGCTCACCCATAAGGTGTCTTTGCTTTCCACTGTGAGCAAAACTCCCTCCCACACATCTCATCCTCTCATTACAGTCTCTCTTGAACTGTGCTCCTCTGGAAGGAAGAAGGGAGTATTCTCTTTCCATGCCCGAGTGCCTGGTTTAGATTTACTATGCTACTTAGACTTAAGAGCAGCTCCTTTGTTTCCTAATACTTGCTGACTTGGAGGAGAGGCTTTTGCTGTACTGCTGTATTGTTTCCTGCTCTGTGCTGTTTTTGGATGGCTGCTGCTAGTGACAGTCCAGTTCTAAACTTACCTCCAGCACAGCTGCTGGCCCTTTGGGCAGCTGCAGTGAACCTGTATGAACCTAGTCTCTTCTGTATTCTTGTTCTCTAGGAATATCCAAGTGCCCATAGAGAACTGGGAGGTGGGATGGAGGAATGCTGCACAAATGCCCTCTGGATTTCTGCAGCAGCAGAAACTCCAGCACAGCAGTCAAGTTATTTGGAATAGTCGCTTGTGTGCAGCTGATATTCTGGGGGTTTTGACACTTTTTTGTTACTTTTGCTTTCAGATTTCCCCCAGGAACGTTGCCCTGTGGTGCTTGCACCACTTCTATACCCTGAAAAACGGGACATTCTAATGGACAGGATCCTGCCTGATTCTGGAGGCATAGCCAAAACCATGATGGAGAGTTCTCTGGCAGATTTCATGCAAGAAGTTGGCTATGGCTTTTGCACAAGGTTTGTAGGAAAATATAATTTTCAAGAGTCTTAGGTGGTGGTGATTTTCTTTCTTGTTTATTGAAGCAAAAGGTAAAGAACACTTAAAATACTAAAATAACTAGAACCTCATGAAGTATTATGAGGTCATTTGTTTTGATTCCTGTTTTATACTTTCTTCTAATGCGCATAGCATGTCTGATGAGAGAGTGTAGGATTTTGTGATGGTAAGAAGTGCTAGGTAAAAGTATTCAAATTCCTTGTGAAAGTTTTATAAGAGTTTGGCCATCGGCCTTTTTTATGTAAAAACAAAGTGGCTAGGTAGGCATAAATGGCAACTAAATCCTATTAGATCTTTGGAAGAACTTTGCTCTTGTGACAGACTCCTGTTAGCTCATAGTCCACATGAAGCAGATTACAGAAGAACTGAAGGCAATAGTCTCACTTCAAGAGAGTTGACCAGCAGCAACTTTCTGTTTGTGTTAGGTTTTGATCAGTGTGATACACAGTATGATGGAGGTCATTTCTAGCTATAGAATCTAATTATGATGATAAATTGCTAGAGTATTGTGACAGCTGCATCAGTCTCTGCCTGCTTAGGCTTATTTTGGTAAAAATACAGCTGTCTTGTACACAAACCTAGGGTGAGTTTATGTTCATAGACACACATTGCTCACATCTTCAATAGTGTTCCATATGCTCTCTCTCACATTAGATCATAGAATCAAAGAACTGTCAAGGTTGGAAAAGACCCTTAAGGGTCCAACTGTTAACCCATCACTGCCAAGTCCATCTATGGGCAGCTCTGACTTGCTGGAGCCGCATGAAAGGGGCTGTCATCCCCAGAGCTGTGTAGGATGGCAGGAGTGATCCAAGCAGGTCTAAAGATCCTTGCTTACAGCACCTGGCACAAGTATTGCATTTCATGGGCTATGTACGTTTATATACGTGTGTGAATTGGAACAGTTACCAGAAGAGTGGAAGGAGAGGGTAGACTTCAGTCAGAAGCTGTCTATTGAGGAGTTAATTTGAATATATTAAAGACTTATTTCCTGCTGTATATCTGCTGTCTGCGCAAATCCAGCTCAAAATTTGAACGCAATTTTTAAGGATTTAGAATAGTGCTCCAGTAGTGGTGGTGATAACAGGAGCCTGCAAATGCGTGGCTGGTTTTGAAGGGGGCTTAGTCTCAGCCCTCACTATGGACCTGACAGTTTGTTGGTTTTTGTTGGGTGTGTGGTTTTTGTTTTGATTTGTTTGTTTGGTTTTTTTTTAAGGAAGATTCACTTAAGCATAAGCTAAGAGAAGTAAATGATTCTGTATTTTACAAGAAAGTCTATTGACTATTTCGGGGAGGTTATCAAATCTCAGATATTAAAAAGTTTCTGTTTAAACAGTGAAGGAAACAATGTAAATGTGTCAGAAGATACTGAAAATTATTTCCTTTATTAAGCTGTGCCCGTTAATAAAACTTCTTTTTATCTGTAGTGATGCTTTATAAATCTTGTTGACCTATGAAGTATTCACAGAGTGAAACAAAAATTGCAAAGAAAGGCTTGCAGTTCTAAAACTTGAACTTAAGCATCCACTCGTTGTTTGCTCTTCTGGCTCCTTGAAGGCTTTTGCTAGTGACCTCTGATCAGAAATGCATCAGGTTAAAAGTGTGACTTCACAGCTTACCTCTGGAACAGCACACGTCATTCTGAAATGTGCATTCTCAGAGCCTTTGTTTCACTTTCAGCTAGCAGAAAACTTCAGTCTTTGGAGCTCTGTATCACAGGTTGATCCATGGAAGTGCTTTTAATAGAAAACAGTGCTAAACCTATCCTGTGCTTTTAGTTTGACAGAGCATAGCCTGTGAAACATCTCCCGCTGTTGCTTAAGTAGGCCTAGCTTTGTACTGAATACATGGCACAGTACGTTTCATGGAAATAATTGCATGGACTTTACTGCATTTCTGTTCTTGCTTGTCCTGGAATTTTGTTATGTTGGATTGTTTGACTAACATGAGTTGAAGTTGAGTGAATGGTCATATCTTGCAGTCTGTAGTTACTTTCTCCCAGTGTGCTGTCCCAACTGGACTCACAGGTCTTAGTTTGGTCTGTCTTATATTGTGCCACAGTGAAACCTGCCTTTGTATTAAGATCTCTGTTTTGTTGCATCTTAGTGTTGAAGAATGTCGCAACATAATCATGCAGTTTGGTGTTCGGGAAGTCACTGCTGCCCAGGTTGCCAGGGTTTTGGGAATGATGGCTCGAACTCATTCGGGGTTGACGGATGGTATTCCATTACAAGTGAGTGGCCTCCTGGGGTGGAGATTATATATATTTTAGTTAGCAGAAAATGAGTTAAGAATTGCTTTTATTATTCAACACTTCTAACTGATCTGCTGTAAATGTCTATTAGACTATTAGACATTCTTGAAGGAAGGATTCTCAGAAGTGTACAACTGGTGTCATTACTGGCCTGAACTGCTTCCCTTCATAGTGAGGGGAGTTCTGTACCTAGTGGCTTTTGGGACCGCTTTATTTTTAACTAGTATTTGATTGAGTGTATTTAACTTGCAGTCTATTTCGGCTCCTGGCAGTGGGATTTGGAGTGATGGGAAAGATAAAAGTGATGGAGCACAAGCCCATACCTGGAACGTGGAGGTCTTAATTGATGTTCTTAAAGAGCTGGTGAGTTTTGTGAGCGTCTTAGTCTTTTATGCAGAATATCTGAAAGAGCAGCATGTCTGATTGTGCATATAAAGCTTTTTAAGCTCCTAGTAGCCTGAATGGCTTTGAACCTCAGTAATGTAATTGCGCTGCTGTATTTAAATGATTGGTGGGTTTTTTCCTTGTGAACAAGAATATTTTGGGGAATTGTGGGAAATAAAAGCTGTCCAAATGGCTGACTTGGGAGCATGGTGGAAGAAATGCTAAGTTGTATTCACATACTCCAGTCTGTGTTCTCTGAGGGTTTTTGTTTGAACTTATTTCTGACACTGGAAAGTTTTGTTCATCAGGCACCTTGCTTTGAAAAGCTTCTCACTGTAGGCATTAATGATGAAAATGGAACAAAATATTTTTGTAGCTACTCATTTCAAAACTCTTAAATGCCTCTTGCGTACGATGGCACTTCAGAAATAGGGAAGTCTTTCCACTGCTTTATAAGCAGCAGTTTTTGTCATTAACTCAGTGAAACACGAGTACCATTTACTTTTACCTTATATTGGGAGATTTTTTTGGTTTTGTATGTTCCCTCTAATCTAAGCAGGAGTCACCGTTTTGTTCTTCTAAACTGTGGAACATATTACTAGCTTTGTGTTTGGTGCTTGCCTGTCTCTGAAATGAGCGTCTGCGTTCCATAATGCCCACAGTTCCCTCCAAGCTCCCTCATCATTATGGTTTCACGCTGTTACTGAAGATCTAATAGGTGCTTTGCAAGTACTTGCAGTGTATGTTCTACAAAAGGAAAAGCAAGTTCCACTTGCCATCGGGTCAGACCCTTCTGCCTCTATCAGAGGGCATATGGAAGCCTACAAAAGGAATGAGTTAGCATGCTAAGAAAGGAGCTGTGTATTTAAGTGGGTTTTGTTTTGGTTTTTAAGGCTTGTTAATTAAATGGTTGGAATGATAGAAAGCTACTGCTTGTAGTGCTGGGGGAAGTGCAGTCTCAGGCTAGTTTCAAACATTAACTTGCATCAAGTTCTCAACTGTCTAAATCCTGTTCTTTTTAAAACAAAATACCTTGCTTTCAACTAAAAGTCAAGTTGACATTAAGCTGGATAAAATACTGATGAAGAGGGGTTCCTACAAGACAGTATTGAAGACCATAATGTTCAAGGCTCACTACTCTTTATTTTCTGGTTGCAGAATCCAAGCCTGGACTTCAAAGTAGTAACTTATGAGTTGGACCATCCGGGATTTCAGATTCGTGACAGCAAGGGCCTGCATATTGTAGTGTTTGGCATCCAGAGAGGGCTGGGCATGGAAGTTTTTCCAGTTAATGCCATATACAGACCTTGGAAGCATGCAGAGGGCCAGGTAGGTTTACCAACGTTTCTGCTGTATCTGTACAACACTTGTTAAGTTCCTGAATTTCTTGAAACCATGTGTGGATTGGTAATGGGAAATTTTAGACAAGCCACATTTGAGAACTTTGCCTGTAAGGCATAGGCCTCAGGTATGTTACAGAAGTACAGTCTGTTACTTAAATAGTGTCTGCGTAGTTTGGGAGCGGATGGTCGCTTGCTGTGCATATGGGACGACACCTTTGGTTTTAGCTGAGTTCTGATGTGTAATGCAGCTGAGTGTAGAGCTGTTGCTGCATGGCTGTGTTCTGAGGTTTTTACTTGGTTACACCGAAAGGCTACAGCTTTGCACAAACAAGTACCCCCAGCACACTTCTATCTGCCACCTCCAGAAATACCGTCAGGAGAAGTGTGAGGTTCAGTCTTATGTAAAACACCTTAATAGTAAATCTTGGCTTATCTTTGCTGCTTTGACTGGCATTGTTCTCAGAAAGGTGGTGGTTGATAAAGTGGAGGGAACATGAAATTCTAAATACCTAAACTGTTTTTGATGTCTTCTATTCCAGCTCTCCTTCATTCAGCATTCCCTCATAAACCCTGACATCTTCTGTTTTGCTGACTACCCTTGTCATACTGTTGCCACAGACATCCTGAAAGCACCACCAGAGGATGACAATCGAGAAATTGCTACATGGTAAACCTGCTCTCAACTGCTTTTCATACCTAGAGCTAGACTAAGATTACTTGTCTTGTCAAATGCAGCTTTATTTTCATGCAACCCAATTTATTTGTAGCTGTGTGAACATTCCAGTAGATCAGCCATCAGTATTTGTTCCATATTTGATTGATGAAAGTTCTCATCAGAACTTCCTGTGTGCTTCCATAGTATCTGAAAATGTACTGCCAGCTCTTGCTTTTACTGGAGTCTTCTGGTTGTCTGGAGAATTTCTGCTGATGTATTTTGGCAGATGCTGTGAGCTTGAGAGGAGCGGGGATAGAGAGGGTAGGAATTGAAATCTGCCTTTCCCAGCATGGCAGTAGAGAAACTTGCTCTACTTGTATGAAGTCTGTATTTTTAAATAGTAAATATATATAGCTATGGCTGAGTTATTGCATGAAGCTGACAAGTGTGACTGAGCTGACCTTTGCACCCCTTCTTTTGATATAGCTGTGTAGCTGATTTCAGTGAAAATATTTGCTTCTATTTCCATTGTATGGCCCAAAATAGGGAGTTGGAGGATGGGGGATATGGGTAAATTGGGGAAGGTGGCAATGTTAATTTCTCTGTAAAGCAGACAAAACAAGTAGAATATCTTCACTAAGTTTCACAGGTTGGGACTGGGAGGTGTTTAAAAAGTGTATTCCATTTCTGGAAGTATGTTTCAAGCTAAATTATCCAAGTGACCCACCTCAAGCTGATTTTTTTCAACATCAGCTTTCAATTCTTTCTCTTCCCTAACAGAATCAGAAGCTCTTTAAGCTCTTAAATTGGTTTGTTAAAAAAAAAAAATAAAGGGGGGGGGCAGGGGATGTAGTTATTTTTCATGGTTCAGAAGGGTCTTGTAGGCTTACTACACAATCCTCAAATCCAGGATCCTGTAAGCTAACTACTTTAACTGTGTGGGGGGCTGTTGTCTATTTGTATGTTTGTTTTTTCCTTTTGTTAGGAAGAGCCTGGATTTGATTGAATCTCTGTTACGATTGGCAGAAGTGGGACAGTATGAGCAGGTTAAGCAGCTCTTCAGTTTTCCTATCAAGCATTGCCCAGATATGTTGGTATTGGCCTTACTGCAAATCAACACGTCTTGGCATACCTTGCGCCATGAACTCATCTCCACGCTCATGCCAATTTTCCTTGGCAACCATCCCAACTCTGCCATCATTTTGCACTATGCATGGCATGGACAGGTATGTATTTTCACTGGAGTGCGCCTGTAGTTTGCTTATGCAAAGTAATACAAGTTGTCTCCTCCCCATCTTGAAGCAAACTATTGATTTGATTTTCTTTGGGGAAATCTATTCAGAACAAAAAAATAATGTTCACTGAGAAAATATCCCTGGAAAAGTAGAGAGACCAAAGTCAAACTTGACTTTTAACCTAAGTTTGATGGGGGGTGGGAAGAAAAAAAACCACACGACACAAAAAACACCAAAAAATCCCCCCAAACCAGAACATCTTAATGATAAGAAGCTTGACCTCTTGGTCCACATTCACTGCAAAATTATGGCTATTTTCTAGCCAAAGTGCTATGAATGTTTTATATTTTTCCTGATAAGTCTTTAAATTGAAGAATGGAGGGGTCGGATAGAAGTGATGTGCTGTTTGCATAAGGTCTTGAAATGGCAGAATATGCAATTTTTTCCCAGGGTAGGCTTCAGAATAAAGTACAAAATGCTGCCTGCCACATGGCATGGTGCCATTTTGCAGGTTGAGGATGTTTCACTTCCCCAGATGAGGGAACCTTTAAGCAAAGAGCTAGATACTGTGCTTTGCGAGTTAAGGTGTGGTGTTGCAATTGTAACTTCAGGACATTGTCAGGCATAACATTTTGTAAATGATATGCATATTCCAAAAGCAATTTCTCTACAACTGAGAGCAGTTAGGCCTATGCAGTAGTAGGAGAGAGATGGAGATGTACATACTTACCATTTGTAGTCGTTCTAGATCCTTCAGTTGTAGCTCTTGGATAGTTTATTATTGCACAAAAGGACACCAACTCAGAAGCCAAGTTCTGAAGTTAGAGTAACTACGTTTGCATGTTAAACTTTAGAGGCAAAATGTCCTACTTAATGTTCACATAACTGGTCCTTTTACTAGAGGCATGAAGTACAATCCGAATTTAATTCTCCTTAGGGTCAGTCTCCTTCGATTCGTCAGCTTATCATGCATGCAATGGCAGAATGGTACATGAGAGGGGAGCAGTATGACCAAGCAAAATTGTCACGTATTCTTGATGTGGCACAAGACTTGAAGGTGAGTTTTGCAGAACACTGCCATTATTTTAGGTCTAGTGTCTTCTGCAGGCTTGCTCATAGTTTAACAAAGGCTAAGCTTAATTTAGATGTGACCAATTTAGTAAGGATTACTCTTAAGTAACAACAGAAAACAACAGCCTGTGTTCTCGTGACTAAGTGCTCTTCAGCTGAGTTGTGGTATCTGACTACAGATGCTTTCTAGCCTGTCCAGTTGTGAACTCAAGACATTTCACTTGGTGTTTGCAGCAGAGTTGGTTACTGCGGCTTAGCTGACAAGTAACTTGGGAAGCAGTATAATAGACTGTACTGTAAATCCAGGAAGAGCTTTGACTTTAACCTTGAATACCATTGAAAAGGGAATGTAGAAAATATCTTTCAGATATTTGTGTGAAGGTGGCACTGCTAAGCTTAATGGAATGGGGATTTCTTAAGAATACCAATACCTTTCAGTTGTTTACATGTTCACAAGAGAGACTGGAAGTTGACTGACTTCTTTGAGGCCTTTATTGCTTCTTAAAGTTAGGTGCAAAATAACTGGGTGTCTCAAAGTGGAAGACCACCAATTGCTGCTTGAAGTCAGTTTTTTAGCAGTTACTGTGTTCAAAGAAAACACTTTGAGCAGGTACACTCAAA
This sequence comes from Podiceps cristatus, assembly GCA_000699545.1. NCBI lineage: Eukaryota > Metazoa > Chordata > Aves > Podicipediformes > Podicipedidae > Podiceps > Podiceps cristatus. Next base: position 30,464 of record JMFS01022286.1, on the reverse strand, counting down.
GTGGCTCTGATGGGATTGAGGTCTGTTTGCAGGGAGATGCTAGGTTCTTCTGATTTTTTTTTGTTGTAATATCAACTTGGTAGCTCTCAACCACTTGGTGGATTTTCATATAGAGGAATCTAAAACTGTCAGCACAAGGTCGCTTCAAAGATGGTAGGATCATCATTTCAAATGAGAGCTCTTGCTTACTTGTCTCAGAGCGAGCTATAAGTAAGTGAAGCTGATAGTACCAATCTTTTTGTTGACAAAGAAAGCATAGCAGCATGTGATAGCAAGACTTGTTTACAACGTATATGGGGATTAGAAAGGAAAGAAAGGAGAAAGGGTATCCTTGTGTCTTCACTAGTAGTCTTCTGATTTTTTTTCTTTAGGCCTTGTCAATGCTGCTAAATGGTACTCCATTTGCCTTTGTTATTGACCTTGCTGCACTTGCCTCTCGACGGGAATACCTCAAACTTGACAAATGGCTCACAGATAAAATTCGGGAGCATGGGGTAAAGCAGGATTTTTCTTTTTATTTCTGCACTCTATCAGTGACTAACTTAAGTCACTTCAACAATTTTATAAGTAGCTTTAAAGTTGTGGAAAGTGTCCATGGTCTGATAGTTCAACACTTTCACTGAACTATAATAGCTTAGTGCGATTCTTTCCATGGTGCAATTGCCAAGTTTGAAATAGTGGCATGGATGCAGTTTGGGAGATTAAGATAACATTTTTTCCTCAGGAGCCCTTCATCCAGGCCTGTATGACTTTCTTAAAGAGAAGATGTCCATCTATCCTGGGTGGCCTTGCTCCAGAAAAAGATCAGCCCAAAAGTGCTCAGCTTCCCCCGGAAACCTTGGCAACTATGTTGGCATGCCTGCAAGCTTGTGCTGGGTAAGGATTATGTTGCTTACGCTGAGTGTGTGATCTGTTTGCAATTTGTTTGCTGGTGCATGGTCACAGCTGGTTTGGAATTTCACATGGAGAATGGGGTTAATGAGAGTATATAAGCTTTCAGGGATAGATTCAGTAGGGTGTTTAATTTTGTACGGAAATCTTTCTTCTAGGCTAGGTCACGTGCTTGAAAGAACATTCTTGTCTTTATAATCAAACAAGTGAGGTGATCTTGGTAACCGGGGGGTGGCTGGTTAGTCAGATGCTGGGTTGTTACTGACTAGATACAGGGCTGTAATTCGGACAAAAAGGAATACAGGCCATAACTGCAGAATGAGAGAGCATCTTGGATAACTGACTGTATGAAGGATTTTGTGATTGCAGAAAGGGCTAATGCAACACTTACGGGTAGGAGAAAAGCAGTAAGCAGTGGTTGTGATGAGACTGAAACTAGACATGAGTAACTTCTGTTGTCTTCATTTGAGACAGTCTCAAAGTAGTCAAAGGATAGAGAATATCTTTAGCTAAACAATCTGATCTGCAAAAAATCTTAAGTCTAGAAGAAAAAAGTGTGGGTCCTACAGAGCTGTTCTATCTGCTAGAGTTGGGGTTAGACCACAGAAAGGCTGAAGGAAACTGAAATTGGACAAATTAGCTTTTAAATATTGAGCTCAGATTTAGTAAAGATGGCTGAATGTTGTAAAATATTTGTGGTGTTACATCTTAATGCTAACAGATCAAGGTGGTGTTTAACTGCAGCAGTATAACTAAACATACCATAGTGTGACATATGAGCCAGAGAGACTGCAAGCTCGAGATGGTGCTAGTTTTGGTGTTAAATTTTGACATCAAAACAGGCTGGCATGTCCGAGTGCATGTTACCTGATCTAAAGCTTATGTTGTGTCCCTTGGCTTAGCTAGTGTTGTCTTGAAAGTTAGAAGAAACATCTTTAAAGGTATCCGGGATGATTCGTTGCTCTCATGTAGACGCTAGAATGCAAGTATCAACATAGAATTGTTGCGATGGGTATTTGAGCTGGAAGAGAATTTGAGGTACCTGTAAGATTTTAGGAGAAAGTATTATCCTGATTTCTATTGGACCTGTGCAGTTAAACTTCAAAATGCTGTTGAAATATTGTTTCTGAAATACAGTGGTCTTGCACACCTCTTGGACTGAAAAGATGGCTGTTATTTTTCGACTCAAAGTGCATCTTCTGAGACTGTTGTTCACAAATGAACTTGCATTTATTTTGTATGCTATTTTGTCCAGATTTGAGGTTTAACAGTTAACTGTAGACTTAACTTGCATCTAATGTCACTGTGTTCTGAATCTTAATGTGTTATCAAGTTTTATTTATTCAATTCAATCCAAAAGCCACTAGTTCTCTACTGGCACAATTCTCTCAGCTTTTGGTTTCTTTTTATAGCTACTTGTGTTCCCTTTTAGTGCAAGAATGTGACCTACTTGCAGTCATTTTCCATCAGTTATTCCCTTTGAGCTTTAAAAAGAAAATGCTTGGATTTCTTTCATGAAGCAATTGCTTTGATTAGCTTAGGTTTCAGTCACAAATGGAAGCAGGCATTGTGAAAATTAGAAGATTAAAATCGCAGTAAATATTAAATACGCCTGGGAGGGTAGTTCCACTTCACTAGCTGAAGTCTGGCATCTCCTAAATCTGTTGATTTAGGAGCCTGCTCTCTAATTAGGCTGTAGTTAATTCTTGTCCTGTTTAGTGTCCAGGGAGACACTTTTCTTAGCCACAAGGACCCTGCATGTTCTCAGACTCTATTTTTGGTGCAGCTTGTTTATCACTGGTGAGCTCTGCAGTTGTGGCATCATGTAGCAGTGAGGCTTCAAGAAGAAATGAGCAGTCCTTTTATTACTGTTTTTAAAATGAAGTCAGGGTGGTTATAGGCACCACAGGCTGACCGAGCACTTGATTTGGTAACAAACTGCAGTTGAAAAGTATGAAAAGTCCTCCCCTCGAGGAGCTGCAGTGTGTTGAGAGGGGCAGCAGTGCCCCTTCCATGCAGTTGTGTCCAGCGCAACTCAGTCAGCATGGGGAATGATCGTTCCTTCTCAGTGTATTCCTCAAGAAGGGAAGAGCCTTCTGGCTGCCTGTGCCTATAGGAATGAAAAGGCCTTTCCTTTGTAAAAATTGGGATAAAAATATATATATATCTCGATATGCAACAGATGTGAACTTGTTATTCCAGCAAGCTGGAGCTTGCTTCACTTAAGATGAGTGCTTTGTTCTTCTAGAGCTGGCTGACTGTCGTCCCTGACTCTCCTCCTTACTTGTGTTTCACAGTTGTCCTTCCTGCAGTCTTCCCTGAGTCCTCTTCTGAGAATGGCTCTCATTAGGTTAGATGCCTGAATATATTTTTAGGTAGAACTTGAAAACACAAATATTCTCTTTAAGATCTGATTATCAGATCATGCCTATCTACTTCTTCATATTATCTGCCTCAAATGTGTGGGTTTTTTTGTGAAAACCTGCAGTTTTGTACTTTGTACTATACAAAAATATTGTGATGCTTGCATCTTGGTACAGCAGTGTGTCTTTTGACACGATAAAAAAGTTAACTTTGTCTGGCTAGATGGCAGGACATAACACTAGTGGTTGGCTTCAAAGCACAGATGGCCCAACTGGTCACCAAAATCATCAAACTCTAGGATTGTAAGTCTGTCTTAATCTTCGTTGTGGGCTGTTGTATTACCTATCTATAGCAGATTGGAATTTGTTTTACTAAAGCATGCTATAGTAGTATTATAGTGTAATATAATATAGTGTAAAGAGTGCGAATTTAACTGCTACGAAAAAAGAGAGGGCAAAAGATTGAAGGTAGTAACCATGCGTGAACTCAGCTCTTCAGTCCACAGTCCTATTCCTTGGCTAGCTGCAGTGCTGTATGATCTTGGAATGCCTCCTGCATCAGAAAAACTGATGCTGCCTGTTAATTGGTCGTACGTACACTTAAACCCTGAGATTTCTGAGACTGTGGCATTGCGTGTAGGCAAATACGTATTGTAGATACTGAGCCTACTATGTGCTATGCTCAAGCTCTATCTTCCGGTCTGGTTGTACTTTCTCAAAACAGAAATCCCTTTGGGTTGTTTTTTTTGAAGGTAGATTTCTGATTGCTTTTTGCTACACACTCCCCAAGCCCTTTGCTTTTAAAGTCTTTGACACTAGGCCCTGGTGAGAGGATGTTAAAGCATGTAAAGGAGTCAGCTTGTGAAACAGTTGATAAAATGTTTGTTGCTCTGTATGGAAACCAGCTCATCCATGGTATCTCCCCAGTTTCCCATCTGTCTTGGGCAAGTTTTACCAACACTAAATAGTGGATCACTGGCTTATGTTAGTGTTGTGTTAGTTTGTGGTTAGGTATGTCAGCAGCAGAGCTGGCTTTCCTTCCAGGTTGGGGACACGCCAGTCAGGCGTGGAATCCTTTGGAAAGAGATACTGATGGCTCTCAGTTGTGCAATGACTTCAGGCCTAAGTTTGAGTTTTCTGTTGGCTTTTGATTTCAATTTCCTTTGAATATTTAGATTTCCTGTCTCTGGGTTAGATGTTGGTACATGAAGATGAATTTTATTGAATCAGATGGTGGTATTTACCTCTCATCCTTCTTGTCTTTGAGTGTGTAGCCTGAGCTTTAGTCATATTGTATCTCCTGTTGAGCCCTTGTGTATAACGAGATTCGGAATGGGAACTTCTGATAACAGTGAAGCCTGGGGACAGGAAGGAGCCTTGAGTGGATTTGAACAGGGGATCGTAGCATCAACTACTGTGTGTCTTAATTCACGAGGCTGAGCTGTATGTAGCAAATAACATGGACAACACAGGCAAAGACCTTTGTAGGCAGCCTGTTCTCCCACAACTGTTAGAGCTGTGTAGGTACCAATTGTAGCTTTCTGTAAGTCGTTACTTACTGAGATAGCGCTAAAGCAGTATTTGAATTCTTGAAAGTGAAGGAGTATTCTATTGGGAGAGGAATTTTTAGAACTACATTTCAAAATTTTCTATTTAAATGTAACTCGAGACATGCTCTAACGGAAGTTTTGCAAATAACAAAATGCACCTTCTACTGCATTTGTTTTACAACTTCTGTTTGTGAAATGCAGCTCCAGTTTCTGTAGGAAAACCAAGTAAGTTAGGGGCCTTTGTTTCATGAATGTTATGTGGCTCACCATCCTCCTCCTCCTCTGTTCTAGGAGTGTTTCTCAGGAGCTGTCAGAGACTATCCTCACCATGGTAGCAAACTGCAGCAATGTCATGAACAAAGCCAGGCAGCCACCACCTGGAGTCATGCCGAAAGGACGCCCGCCCAGTGCTAGCAGCTTGGATGCCATCTCTCCTGTACAGGTAGACAAACTGTGCTGCTTTTTTAGAAGGTGGTGTTGATGTAGCATTAGTTCTGCTGCACTATTTGAGTGCTCTCTACATCATCAAGCTCCCTCAGTTTTTGTTTGCATGTCAAGGTAACTTGCTCGTGTCTACAGAATAATGTCTGAGGGTTGTAGTTCAGAACTGTGTTCTTCATGAATGTTTAAGAAGTAACTGAGGTATAGCAAAATGGGAGCACTGAAGAGGGATAGAGGTTTGGTTTATTTAAAATAACTGAGGGTTTCTTTTAAAGTGCTAAAAAATTTATTAAGACTTTTGAGAATTAAGCACTGCCTTTGAACCTGATGTGTCTTGTTTGTAGCTTCACGGGCCAAGCAACAGTGCTAGAGCGTAAGGACTTGTTATAACTGGGGCTCTTCAGCTCTCAACTGAACTGCTCTTTTAAAAACAAGGTACATTTAAGTTACTCCCTGCCACTCATCATTCCTTCCTCCTCTGGGAGCAACACATTACAGACAGGTTTTGCTTCTAGCAATTACATTCAATGGCAGATTTTAAAATGGCAAAAACATTTTCACATGAAATAGTGGCAATTCAGCATTTAAGAATGTCTGAAGCATCAGTAGATTGCATAAACTACAGAGAGCAGTTTCCTTGTAAATTGTTACTTTATTGAAGTTGCTCATCAAATGTACCAAATATCTTGGCAACCTGCTGCAGATAAGTGATGTGAACAAATAAGAGCAGCAGATTTTAGTCTGAGGACATACTATATTTTGGTTAGATCAGAGTATTCTACTGTTCCTAGTCAGGAGCTCTTAATTTATTGCTTTGTCAGCTGGTATTGTCTCTTCCCTCCTACTCATCACCTAGGTCTTATGCTTTTTGTTGAAGACTGCATTCAGGTACTTAGCTGTGAAAAGTGGGCATAATGGGATCCTTCAGACAGTCAAAAATACTCCGTAGGCTCGATATGAAATAGCTTTTAAGTCTTGGGGTAAGGTCTGAGGTTGCAAAGGGCAGAGCGTAAACTGCTCTAGTATAAAAATGCTTCTTATAAGCATTTACTGTTGTGTTGCACTTAACTAGACGCTATGGAACAATCAGCCTTTCTGTAAAACCTCTGATAGAACAGGATTATATGGGATTGTAGAAGAAAAAGCAAAATTGCATTTTGTAGACAAACAGATATTTTGAGGTGATCTGGATGACTTCAGAATTTAAAGTAACCATCCAGAGAAACTCTTCTTGGGAATTTTTTTATATGTAGCTGCATTTATGTAAAACCTACCAAAAGTCAGCTTGATTTTGGTTTATGGATGTCTTGTGTATAATCTCCCTTTCTTCATTCAGATTGACTCGCTTGCAGGAATGGCATCTCTTAGTTTAGGTGGCTCAGCTGCTCCTCACACCCAGAGCATGCAAGGCTTCCCTCCAAACTTGGGCTCTGCATTCAGTACTCCTCAGTCACCAGCAAAAGCATTCCCCCCTCTTTCCACCCAAAACCAGACAACGGGTTTCAGTGGCATTGGAGGACTCTCTTCACAGCTTCCAGGTACTGCTGTCACAGTGGAGCGGGTTGTAGTTTTGATATATCAGAGCTAAGGCAATGTTGTTGCCACGGTTGGAAATACTAGCCAGACAGCTCTCTGGTGCATGGGAGGGAATTGTACAGTCATAGAATCACCAAATGGTGGGGGTTGAAAGGGACCTCTGGAGATCTAGTCCAGCCCCCTGTTAGAGCAGAGCCACCCAGAGCAGGCTGCACAGGAGTGCGTCCAGGCGGGTTTGAATATCTCCAGAGCAGGAGACCCCACACTTTCTGGGCAGCCTGTGCCAGGGCTCAGTCACCCTCACGGGTGACAAGTTTTCCTCATGTTTATGTGGAACGTCCTGTGTTCCAGCTTGTGCCCGTTGCCCCTTGTCCTGTCGCTGGGCACCACTGAAAAGAGTTTGGTCGCATCCTCGATAGCCACCCTTGAGATATTGATAAGCGAGGATGAGATCCCCCCTCAGCCTTCTCTGCTCCAGGCTAACCAGTCCCAGGCCTCTCAGCCTGTCCCCATAGCAGTGATGTTCCAGCCCCCCAGCATCTCTGTACCATCTGCTGGACTCTCTCCAGTCGCTCCCTGTCTCTTGAACTGGGCAGCCCAGAACTGGACGCAGGACTCCAGATGGGCAGAGCAAAGGGGGAGGAGAACCTCCTTCAGCCTGCTGGCCACACATTTCTGGATGTGTCCCAGGATGCCGTTGGCCTTTGTAGCCTCGAGGGCCCACTGCTGGCTCACGGACAGCTTGCTGCCCACCAGGACTCCCAGGTCCTCCAAGTTGAGGTCCAGGTCCAGTCCTCACTCCTAAGTCGCTGCTGAAACAGCGCTTCAGAATGTTGCAGCTGCAATAGGTAAAAAGTTTGAGAGTCAAAAGAGTGTGAGTGTTCTGACATATTTTTTTTAGTAGCATTACTTAGGTTGGGACAGAAGTGAAGAATTCCTTGAGATAAAACTGCTTGATACTGGATAGTTTTGAGGCTGTATAGCTCCGAGTTCTTGGAAGTGGCAAGTGGAGGGAGTGATAAGTGCATACAGTGAAGGGTGCAACTGAGATGACGGTGGTTTGCTTTTCAGTAGGTGGTCTTACTACGGGTAGCCTGACTGGCATAGGAACCGGAGCCCTAGGCCTTCCTGCGGTGAACAATGACCCATTCGTGCAAAGGAAGCTGAGCACATCTGGACTGAACCAGCCTACATTCCAGCAGAGTAAGATGAAACCTTGTAAGTGGTAGTGTTGTCTGTGGCTGTGAAGCGTGACTGTGGTCTGCAGTTAATCTGCATTTCCTTTGGAGGAGGCTTGGACCTGTAGGTGGTAAATGTTAGAAATGTGGCTCTTGCTTTGTCATTAGTCTGAAAAAGGTGCTTCTAAACTTCCGTACGAAAAGCTTGCTGAGTGGCCTAGGGGGGGCTGAAAAAAGGTGTTAGTGTCAAAAATATTACATGTTATGGATTTGCAGTGGGTTTATGTCCTTTTGTTTTTCTGTTTGGAACGAAAGTGTTGTGCTGCTCTTTACTGAGAACTGTATGCCTCTGATAAGAGGGTGGGGTTTTTGTCTGTAACAAGGTTAAACAAAGCTACCTGGGTAGGTCCTCTTGCAGCAGAGAACTTTACAGGGGAAGCAGTGAAGTAGACTGCAATGTTGCAAAGAAATAAGACCAACATAAGTTGGTGGGAATGTGGGTTTTGGAAGGAATAATTTCGTCCCTAACACTGAGCCATTATCTGTAACTCATGCCTCTGAAGAATGCTGACAATTAAGTGTTTAAGCATTCAGACATTGCTTTTAGGAAGCATGGCCATATGCTCAACCTTCAGCATTGCTGTTATTACATATCTCAGTCTCCTTTGATTGCTCCTCCATAAAAGCAAAGTTACTGATCTCTACAGGTGTACAGTAGAGGTATGGCTGTAGTGATGGCTGGTTTATATTTTGGGGTATAAACCTAGTTGAAGCTCACTGGATGGCCTGAAAGTTTGTGTGAAAGTTTGTCTGCATGTTAGTGTTGTGTAGCATGCTTTATCCTAGTCTGTTTTGTATTCGTTTAGTTTAGGAGTCAGTTGAGGTTAGCTTGGGATGCAGTGGGTTCTAGGAATGCAACAGTATGAGGTTAATTCTATTTTAGGATTCAGTTCTTTTGCCTAAATAAAACATATTGAAAACAAGTTTTGAAATAACAATTCCTGCCTACTGGAAATGTTAATTAACCTCCTTTTCAGGAGAACTAGCAGGTTGTGTATGGGTTGGTGGAAGAGTTGAAAAGGACTAGTTGAAATCCTGGCTGCCAGAAGTTGTTCTGAGGGTGATGCCTCTTCCCTTTCTTCCTAGCTGACTTATCTCAGGTGTGGCCAGAGGCTAATCAGCACTTTAGCAAAGAAATAGATGATGAGGCAAACAGCTACTTCCAGCGCATTTATAACCATCCACCACATCCAACCATGTCTGTAGATGAGGTGAGTTCCCTTCTGTAGCAGTTGCATCGCCTGTTCAGAGACTTGCTGTGAAGATGATTGTAATTATTCCTTTATGTGCTAGTTTAGTGGGGCTAGTGGTGGGTGCTTGCAGCATGGCTTTTTTGCTTGGTAGCAGTTGAGAGTAAATTGAAAGCATGCTGCCTTAGAAATAGAGAGTAAACGTGAGGCTAAGCGTTACGTTCAGCTTTGAGTTCTGTGGACTGAAGACTTTAGGTGTTTAACACTCCTAAAATGATGCTGAGTGGGAGGAATTCAATATGGAATGGAAGCTTGTGTATTCAAATTTAGTGCTAAAGTATGTAGAAATTACACTTATCTTGAATGCATTTGTTTTTAAAGTATCAAAAAATGACTGCAACTCCTATAATACATAAAGGTGTCTTAAGTTCTACCTTCTGTGCTTTGATAATTATTTTGGTTAGTCTCTATGAGAGTAATTATGTCTGTTCTACTTGCTCTTTGAAGTACTTCAAATTTGCTTTAATATATTTGTGTGGTTATAAATTATGGAAGATGATGAACATTAATTTTCATTTTTCTAATTTTGAAGCAATGGAGTAGGCAGTTGCAAAACAGTTTTGTGAAGACAGTTACTTAAAAAGGGGAGAAAACTCAAGTCTGAAGAGGAAGCTTGATGTAGTGATGTAGTGTCTACTGGCTAAAATGAGGTGGTCTTGAAGCAGTTATTTTGCAGCCAAGCTTGTAGTCTTGTAATTTGCTTTAGTAGGTGCAAGCGCTCTTGAAATCTGAAGGTGCAGAAGGGCCAAATTAAAGCGAATCTGTGCGTAACAGTTTCTGATTTCTTTGCAGGTCTTGGAAATGCTGCAGAGATTTAAGGACTCCAACATTAAACGGGAACGAGAAGTGTTTAACTGTATGCTGAGGAATTTGTTTGAGGAATACCGTTTCTTTCCCCAGTACCCAGATAAAGAGCTGCACATAACAGCCTGCCTCTTTGGTGGGATAATAGAGAAAGGACTGGTTACTTATATGGCATTGGGCCTGGCCCTGCGCTATGTTCTTGAAGCCTTACGAAAGCCTTTTGCATCCAAAATGTACTATTTTGGTATTGCTGCACTAGATAGATTTAAAAATAGGTGAGTGTTGGTTTTGGTATTACTTGTAACAGTACATGTAATGTCTTGTTAACCTTGAACCTGCTCTAATTATGCAGTACAAGATTGCTAATGTGTGTTAAGAAATTTACTGGTCTCAACTTCAGGACTGCTTTAGAGATACACTGAGCTGAAACAAAATGTACTAATGTGCTAGTCAAAGGGTGACTTTTTTTAAATCAAAATCTTCAGTGTGGTACCTGTATAAATGTGGGACAAACTGAGATGCTGAAACTACTTAGTGGACTTTGTTTATAAAAATAGTTCACTGAAGTGTTGAGTTAGATCAAGTTGTCAGCTTGTTAGAAATGGGGTGAATGTAATTACTCTTTATAGGCTCATTCTAATGGCGTGCTGTTTGCAGTGTTGGTTAATGAAAGACTGTCTAGGAGCTAAGCTCTAGGACTTTGATTTTACACAGAAATATCAAGTATGGCAAAAAGTACCAAAAAAAAAAAGCTTTCTCAAAGCTTTTAATGGATTGCAGATAGAGGAAACTCTCCAGGCAGGCTACAGTAGTAGGCAGGATTATACACTCTGGGGGAAAAAAAAAAAATCTCCATTTTGAAAGAAGATACTTGAACTTGAAAAGTATTAGAAAGTTTCCTGGAATTATTTAATGACTAGAAATGTGTGAACTTAACATGCTTCTTGCTTATGAGTCCACACTTCATCTTCTGTCCATGTTCTCCTTTTACAGTTCATCTGCCCTGCAGTATTTCAGCTGTAATAAAAGCTGGTGCTTGCTTACAGCCTTCGGAGTTGATGTTGTGTTGTGAAGTTAGCTGAACAGAATGAATTAAACTTGAGCCTGACATACTTGAGACTCAGCCACCTTCTTACTCCTTCTCTTAAAAACCATATTAAGTGGGGCCTGAAGATGTTACTCTCAATTAGTAGTAACAGCATCCAGTACTTACAAGTAGAACTATAATAATAATTGATGTGTGTAGGTGAAGCTTCTGTCCTGGGTGTTAGGGGTAGTCTGTGCTGTTTAAAATATGCTAAACCGGACTAAAAGTTACTTATCCAATAATCTTGTTGCACACACTGAATATAAATGCAGTTGTGTGCTCAGTGAGAAGTATAGAGATGTAGGATAAGATGAGTTGATATGAATAAAGCTTGTGTTTTGCTGGTAAATAAATTCATTGCAAATGGATTTTGCAACAAAAAATGTACTGTGTAGAAAATGCTTTGTTTATAGCACAGCTGCTGTAAGGAGTCCAGAAGTAATTCTGGGATGCAGGATGGGAATGACATACCAGAGTTATATTGTAGTTCTCTGTAATTCTGTTTTTGATCTGGGCTTAGCTTCTGACTAATGCATATTTTGTCTGACAGATTGAAGGACTATCCCCAGTATTGTCAGCACTTGGCTTCTATTAGTCACTTTATACAGTTCCCGCATCACTTGCAGGAGGTAAGTATGTTCGTGTTAGCGCACTGGCTTTCTATGGTTTTACTCTTTCAAGCAAATTCCAGTTTTCCTTTAGAAAAAACAGTCTGAGCTGTTGTAATCTTAGGCAGTGTACATCCACAGAATTAAATGCCTTTTCTTAAAAGTTTTGCCATGGGACGGGGTAGGCAGGTGAAGGTGGTCATCTGGTAACTCTTCGATTTCCATAAATCTGTTTGGGTTGCTTATGTTGAAATAGCTGCCTGAATGTAACTGCATGATCAACCAGGACTCATGGCCATGTGCAAATGTTTTAAAGTTCTTCAGTGGATTCACATTCCAGTCCCTTAAGGATTTGGAGTTTTCCTCTAAAATAGAGGGCATTCAGCTGGGTTTATGTAGTTTCATACTCAGACCTGCTAAAATAATCTAGGTAAAGGTGAGAAAAACTTCATTCCTGAAGGTCTGACCAGAGTAATGGGAATCCCTTGTAGTCCAAAGCAGTGCCAGTTATGGGTGTCTGCCTTGAAGGTGCTTTTATTGGTAGAAATCCAGAAAAGCTAATCTCACTGGCAGAGCTTGAGAGCATAATCTAAATAAGGAAAAATGTTCGCCTCTGACATGAAGGTAGAGGGGCCATCTACTCAAAGCTGCCAAGTTAAATAGCAGTCTTAGTTTCACAGTTTTCAGACCTTATCTCTTAAACATAGTCTGTTGTTTGTTACCTGTTTCTGGGTAAATGTATTACAGTGGGGAAGAAACTAAATTTTTACTGCAGAGCTACTTTGGAGGATGTAAAATCTTAAAGTGGGGCATTTCAGAACTGTGTTTTTGCTTATTAATTGTGGACTTCAGACTTTACCATTTCTTTGTAGCTGTAGGAGTCCATGGGGAAGACTTATGTGCTTTGCAGCCAGTTTTCTTGATACTGACATGTTTCTTAGGCCTGTTCCCTGTTTTGTTCTGCTATCCCTGGCCTGCAGGGACAGAGGTTTCTGGGTAGTGCTCTGTAAAATTTAAGGATGTAGTCTTGACACTTGGCATCAACCTGTTGAGGTCAGGGGTAGAGGTTTTGAGGCTCCTCTCCAGTAAGAAAGAGAGTAAATGGTGTCAAGATGTGCTTTATAAAGGTATTGAATCGTAATTTGCAGATTCCATGAATGGTGTTAATGTCCAGTGTTTTAAAGATTGTTGGCAAATCTTTATACTGCTCATGCTAAAACTCAGCCTGTAGTTCTGTTGCAGTGTGTGAAGTTTGTGTGCTTGTTTACCCTGTTTTAGTACATAGAATATGGACAGCAATCCAGAGATCCTCCTGTGAAGATGCAGGGTTCAATCACCACCCCTGGAAGTATTGCACTTGCCCAGGCTCAGGCCCAGGCCCAAGTTCCAGCAAAAGCTCCTCTTGCTGGCCAAGTCAGCACTATAGTAACCACCTCAACTACCACCACTGTTGCAAAAACCATTACAATCACCCGACCAACTGGAGTCAGCTTCAAGAAAGACGTGCCGGTAAGCATTCTGTGCCTCACTATTGTACTGCGACTTTCTCCAGGCTGACAGTGTGTGCAGGCTGTTAGCCTGATGGGTGCCGTTGCAGTGGCAGCCATTCTATATGAATGTAAACACAAGAGGCTTTTTGTATAGCAGGATTCTTCTGCTGACTATTGAGTGTTGTTTGTAGTTTAAAAAAAAAAAAAAAAAAATGGCTTGGCTTCATTAGTGTGCTGCTGAACATGAATCTGAGATGGTAGATCTCACCTGGTAAAGTTCAATTCATTTTTTGCTTGACAAAACAGAGCAAAAGTTTTTTGATGTTGCCTCTAGGTATTGTCTGGTTTTAACTTACTGTTCTCCCTCCAGCCTTCCATTAATACTACTAACATTGATACGCTGTTAGTAGCAACAGATCAAACTGAGAGAATTGTGGAACCTCCAGAGAATGTCCAGGAAAAAATTGCTTTCATCTTCAATAATCTGTCTCAGTCAAATATGACACAGAAGGCAAGTATGGAAGAAGACTAAAATTCTTTTTTATATATATTCCTGAAAATCCATTTTAAAGTGGTGAGGGGTGATGTTTCTAGAAAAATTCCAACTTGCAAAAAGATTGGGGGGAACACACTGTAAAGAAATAGTAGCTTCTAGCACTTTCCTTGGACCTCTTTGAAGATACTATTTTTTAGGGAAAGGAGAGATGGGTGAAAGATAGCTGTTCTTAATCTTGCTTTTTGCTGCAAGTTTCCTTGTTGCTGTATAGTCAAACCCTTTGTATTAAAGTATTATTTGTCTGTAATGCTTTGTTTTCAGGGAAGCACTTCTAGTAGATGCCTCGAATAATTGCTGGATAGTCCTTTCTGATGTTTTTGTAATTTGAAAGGACTGAAAAATACTAAAGCAAGTTTCTGGAAGACATTAATACATGTTTGAATAAACCTTCACATAAATGGGCTGGATACCTTTTGGTAGTGCAGGGTTAAGCTGATGGATTCTTGTTATTCAAGCTGAAATTCGAGGAATTTTTTTCATACTGGTTGACCAGTTCTTTGGATAACGAGACACTGATTTCAAAGCTATTTTTTAAAAAAGCAAAGAACACTAGTGTTAAAAGCAATTGACTGAACATGGCTGTGTTGGTCAGAGCTGATGCTAGAGGTTTGTGGTCATCTTCTTGTATCTTCTGTGGTGTGCTTGTTCCTCTGATATGGAGACAGGTTGAAGAATTGAAGGAAACGGTGAAGGAAGAGTTCATGCCCTGGGTATCGCAGTATCTTGTGATGAAGAGAGTCAGTATTGAGCCTAATTTTCACAGCTTATATTCCAACTTCCTCGACACACTTAAGAATCCAGAGTTTAATAAAATGGTTCTGAACGAAACCTACAGAAATATCAAGGTGAGTAGTGCGAGTTTTCTAATATTTAAGGTAGATTTAAAGATTAGAAGCATATTATTCTCAGGCTGTTTGCTTACTGTGTTGCTGATCTTCAAATACGGAATATTGATTCAAAAATCTACTTGCTAGCTTACAATTGAACTAGCAGCTTACCTCTATGAATTCTAGGATTCTTCTGTTTTCAGTCAGGAATGTCCCAAAGACTTAATTTGAATTGAATAATGAGCGGGCAAATCTGCATTTGAATTCATTTATGTAGGTGGACTCTAAATTTTGTGTGAGGCTTGCAAGTTATTACCTAGGGGAAAATTGCTGTGGTCTACTTCTTTTGGGTGGGGAAAGTATAAAGATAAGAAAACCACTCTGCTGTTCTGGTGAAAGAAGAATAAAGGGGAAGGTGAGGGTTTAGAAAGTAGGGTGTAATAACCAAAATTTATTAGAGGGCTAAGATAACATGAAGGGGAGCGGGAGGGAGGAGCAGTAGCCCAGAAGAGATGAGCAGCTGAAACAAGTTTGTCAAGCAAGCACTATTTTTAAACCTGTTGGTGGAATTTCCTGACCGCCATGGGTTACGCTGTAGTGCAAAAGAATCTCCTGGCTCTTTAGAGCACAGCTGACCTTGCTCTGTTCGGCTGATGCTCCTTGGAAGCTAAGGAACAGAACTAACAGCAGAATGCTGTGAGATAATTTAAGTTTTAAAATAAAAATTAAATGGTTTCCCAGGAAGTGCAAATTGTAGCCTTAAGGTCTGTTATGAAGCATTACCTTCACAAATTGCACTTTACTAAGTGAGTAGCCATAACAGTCTTGACAGAGTAATGGGTAAGGTCTGGAAAAGTGTAATCCTCTTTTTGATCCTCTTGGAAAAAAAAGGGATTTTGAAATCATTACAGGGCAGATTTCCAGAGTGCTGCCTTGAAGTGAAGGTTGTTCTTGAGTATCTTGAGAAAACTTGCACTACTCATGTGACTGAAGCTCAGAATTCAATGTTCTAAAATTTTATGTTTTAAGTCAGATAATCTGTTGGATTTGGTTTTGAGTCTGTGATTATCTTCCAGTTGTTGCTCAAGTTGCCTTTTTTATTAGGTGCTACTGACATCAGATAAAGCTGCAGCCAACTTCTCAGACCGTTCCTTGTTAAAGAACCTTGGTCACTGGCTGGGAATGATTACGCTGGCTAAAAATAAGCCAATCTTGCACACGGTGAGCTTCTGTTTTTACAGATTTGTTTGGCATGAATTGGTATGTTGTTATGTAGTAGCACAGGCTATTTGGGAAGCTTTATCACCTTCCCGATAACTCTCCTTTGTGTACCAAGTATAAAGTACGATTCCAGAGTTGGTCACTTAAGACTTCTAAGTATTTTTTAATCAGAAAAGTTAGTAGTTAAGTTCTTGCCAAAATAAATTATTTCCCTGTAAAAAAAATTATATATCTGTAAATCTTTGTTCAAAAAGTAATTGCTGCTTAGCAGTATGTAAACTTTAAGGACAGTCTTGACTCAACTTTGCTAATATGTCCTATAAGGAAATAGCATGTAAGTGGAATTTTTGCTGCCTGCTCGGTTTTTTCCCCACTCTTCCCCTTTTCAGTTGTTGACGGTATTTTTCAGGATTTGGATGTGAAATCGTTACTACTGGAAGCGTACGTTAAGGGACAGCAGGAGTTGCTTTATGTAGTGCCATTTGTTGCCAAAGTCTTAGAATCCAGTGTCAGGAGTGTGGTAAGTGACCTTGTGCTGACAGTTTTATTGCTCAGGTGGCAAAATGTCTTGCAGAATAGCATTGTTCACAAAGTGAAAACTTTGAAATTCATGGAGAGAAAGAAAAGGTATGTAAGGACTTAAAGTGAAGGAGTTCCATTTTGAGGGAAAGTACATGGCCTGTGCATTTTTGCTGTCTGAAGAGGTTGTGTTAGCTGAACTACCCTGTGGTATCCCTGAACAGAGCTCTATTGAGAAATGGAAGGATGCTATTGAAGAGGTTCTGGCATCTATTTATTCTTTGATTATTTTTTTTTAATCTCCCCCTTGACCCTGATCAACTCTTGTCAGTTCTGCTTGACATAGAACTGATCTCTCAGAAGGACAAAGTCATTGTGTTTTCAGTTTAATGTTCAACTAGCATCCTAATCTAGTTCCAGTCAAACAAAATACTAAATTCAACCCTTATTGTGGCTGTACAAACTCTTCCATGGCTGTGTGCACACACAGCTGTTCATATTTCAAAATTTTCCAATCATAAGTTACCCAAATGATTCAAGAAGTTTGTGTAGTACTGCTCTCTTCTCTCTCTTGTAGGTCTTCAGGCCTCCAAACCCGTGGACAATGGCCATTATGAATGTTTTAGCTGAGCTACATCAAGAACATGATCTAAAAGTAAACTTCTGTTTTTCTTTTCTATACTTACTGAGTGTGAGGTTTTCTTGACATACCAGTCAAGAAGGATGTTGTGAAGGACCAAATTTTCCTCCTCGCTTCTGTAGCATGGGGAGAATTGGGCATTGGTTAATTTGGTAGAACTTGGATGAAACTCTTCTATTAGGTCAGCATGCAAGATGTTTGTCTAATGCTTGGTCACTATCAAAGTCTCTAAAAGGCAGGGGGGCTAGAATGGGAAGCTTGGGAGTCGAGTGGCCCAGTAAACGTTTCGGGTGTTTTCATTGTGACATAATCTAAACTAGAATTGTTGTGCAGTTGAATCTGAAGTTTGAGATTGAGGTGCTCTGCAAGAATCTTGCACTAGACATCAATGAGCTGAAACCTGGAAGTCTCCTGAAGGATAAAGATCGTTTGAAAAATCTAGATGAGCAGCTGTCTGCTCCAAAGAAGGATGTGAAGCAGCCAGAAGAGCTACCACCCATCACAACAACTAGTAAGTACATTTCAAAAAGAACCCAGAATCATGCTAGCATGTTTTAATAAGACAGGTTATGCTTTTGCAAAGAAGAATGTGAAGCCACGTGCCCTACTGTAACACTGCTGAATGTTTGGGAGCACTTGGATAGTTTTGTAATAGAAGGAGGTGTACAGAGTTTGGAGACAGGAGGGGAATGGAAGCCATCCCAAGGACTAATTCTCCACGTGCTCTGTGTAGCTACTGCTTAGAAGTGAGTGAAGCAGGTTGATCTATTAAAAAGACATCAGAGTTTAAACTGTGTCATAACAGACAGCCCTGCTAAAATGTGCTGAAGTTAGTTTGGTACTAATCATTGGGAAAATGGAGAATAAAAACTGTTTGGTAAGTTCAGGAGGCTTCACAATCAAACTGCAAGACTTCTGTTTGTTGCTGGTTTAAATGAGAAGTATATACTTCCATTATAAGCACTTGCTTTTCAATAACGGTTCGATACAAACATTCTTGTATTCCTCAGCTGCTTCTACAACTCCAGCTACCAGTACCACTTGTACAGCCACGGTTCCTCCACAGCCCCAGTACAGTTACCATGATATCAACGTCTATTCTTTAGGAGGGTTGGCTCCACATATTACCTTAAATCCAACGGTAAGTTTTGGAGCTGATTTGGTTTGCTAACAGAATTCTTGCCACCAACATTGCCACAGATCTCTGCTGGTGGGGGCAGCGTTTTGTAAGTTGAAGTTACTGGAGACTCACGTCTCAGAAGTAATGGGGAGGGTGAATGCTAACAAGTAACTAAATGGAGAACTTTAGGGGCAGTTAGTAGTTACGTTATCTAACAAAATTACACGTGGTCAAGTGATCTTTTGCTGTGACATTTACCTTGGTATCTGATTTATTTCTGTCAGTAAGTGTCAGTTGGGATATTTTGCTATCAGGACTTAAGCTTAAAAGGAGCTTCTGTGCTCTTTAAGAATGACTTAGCTCTTGAGTTAGTCTTTACATTGTGCTCAGCAGCAGATTTGGAAGAAAAATGGTTAGATGTCCCAGTTTTGGAATTATTAAATACTGTAGATACTGTAATTAGCTGCACATGGAACACAGGAGTGCCATGCTGTAGGCAAGCTATGACAGTAAATTCAGAAGGTGTTCAGAAAATGTGAATGTCTAGGGTAGATGGAGTTCTGGTTTACTTTATTCTTATTTAACTTTCCTAATCCTCCTCCAGATTCCACTGTTTCAAGCCCACCCACAGTTGAAGCAGTGCGTGCGGCAGGCGATAGAGCGAGCGGTGCAAGAGCTTGTCCATCCAGTGGTCGATCGGTCCATTAAGATTGCCATGACTACTTGCGAGCAGATAGTCAGGAAGGACTTTGCACTGGATTCAGAGGAGTCACGAATGCGTGTGGCTGCACACCATATGATGCGGAACCTGACTGCTGGGATGGCCATGATTACCTGCAGGGAACCTCTGCTGATGAGCATAGCTACCAACTTGAAAAATAGTTTTGCTACTGCTCTGAGGGTAAGAGTTGCATCATCTGAAGCTTATTTTCAGCTAATAGGTCTGTAGACATCTGGCATTAGCAAATCAGTTCTCAGCACTGTAGGCTTGTTAATTACATGGCTTAACTAGTGCAGAAATTAATTTAGTGGACAAGTATCATGATTCTTGCAGAATTACAGTGAAAAAACTGTGCTGAAATAACAACTCATGTCAAACAGTCATAAGCCTGTAAGGCAGATCTTACTGTGGTGTACACAAACTTCCTGACTACCTTTTTATATTGCCCCAATGTTCTCCAGTTTGATCACATCACAGAAGCCTTGAAGTGCTTATCTTTCTGTGGGTTTTGAGGTAGAAAAGGTAGAGTGGAGAAGACTGAATTGATTCTGGGACTTTCTGGTTGTGTCTTGGACTGACTCAGCAAGCATGTATGTTTTGGGCAGATTTTTATTTACTTGCTCTGTTAGCAGGTATGTATTTACTGCACAACTTGTTAATTCTTGGGGATTTGTAGAGGATGTTTTTGTGTCTCTCGAACAGAAAGTTTGAGCTGCAGCACTAGCTTCCCCTTCTTGGCTAAATGGAACGCAGTTTGTGAACTGCTGGCCAGAAGAGCAGCTGCTCCCCAGAAAACTTGCTGTGCTTGCCATCAGTGTCAGCAACAGGCGCAAAAGCATAAGGATCTTTGAAAGATCAAGACACTGATATCCTTTCGGGGATTAAAAAAAGTTAAACGACAGCCTACCTCTTGGTTAAGGGTATGTCACTGTTTCCCATCTGTTGAGGAGTGACAGCTCAAAGGCCCTTTTGCGATGGGGTTGCTCTCTTGCACGGTAACTGGCTCAGGAGAGCAGGTTTTAATGGTCTGAAGGGAGTACAAAAGGTTAGTAAGAATAGTCTGCAGGTACAGGATGGGTAGTCTGTGTTGTAACTCACGGGACTCACACCGACCCTTCATATACAGAACTTCAAGTAACTTGATTGCTGCGATGAATAGCAGGAAAGGCATACAAATGACTCTTACTCATCCATCTTAAACACAAGGATGGGAGTAGACAGTTTTAGTACTGCGTTGGTAACACGTGAGCTGAGCTGCTCTTAGCAGCTGGGCTAAGAGTTGGGATGTCAGGCTAGTAACTGTAAGAGTTACTCTTGTCCTCTGGGCCAGAGGGGCACAAATACTTCCGGTGTGCAGTCTTGCTGTGTTTCATTGGGTGTGACTACAGTTCTGTTAGGGAGGCAATTGGAGAAGTGCTGGTTATCTTTTGGGTGGTATGAGAAGCTCAAGTTGGGGAGGCAGAGTGAACATCTGTGTGACCAGTGTTACATTTGTGCGTATCTGCCAGGTGTGGTGTGCCATGGAAGAAGTAATTCAAGCTTTGTGGAAGACTTAGTGCTAGTCTATTGTAGTGTTTGTAAAACTGTCATGAATGGTGTGAAAACATTGCAATGTGTCAAGTTTTTTTAATCCCTGAAGGTGTATGAAATTGATACAGGGCCAGTTACAGTCAAGGAGGTTTTCTCAAGGGGTATTTATACAAAACACTGTTGCAGAAGTGCTGTACAAAACATCAAAATTCACATCTGGCTTATTGTATGAAGTAGGTTAACAAGCAAGAATTTATTTGAAAGAAGCATTGTAGTTTGCAGGAATTAATGAAATAGAGTGGATCTTAATAATGGCCAAGGAAATCCAAGTAGATTGGACTGTGTTTATAAGTGTATTCCATTTTCAGTTGAGTTGCTGCTTTGCACCCTGGAAAATAAATCCATCTTTTCAGGGTTCTCTAAAGCAGATTCCAAGGAGGAAAGAAGAAAATCTGTATCAGAAAGGGAACCTGCTTAGGACTGCCGTTCAGCACTGTTAGTGGTGCACCTTTATCTTGTGGTTACAGTGTAGGAAGTGGAAAAACATTTAGTCTGTGATGTGAGGCTTGCTTTCCTGCATTAGCATCTGTTGTATGTGTATCAGTCTGAAGCAGGGCTTTATTTCTATGCCCTGGAGATGGGTTGGTGGGGAAAATGAAGAACCTACTCCTGCTTTGTTCCGTGTTGAAAGTCTTTACTATCGGCTTGCCTACATGTTTTATTCACAGCTATGCAAAATGAAATTTATTATTGTATATTCCATGCAAAGGGAGTGCATTCCTTTTTATTGCTGGTGTTCTGTATAGGCAGTGGTCCAGGCTTTAAGGCTAGTCATATACAAGGAAAATGGACAGCCTTCACTGATGATTGTGGTTTTCAATAGGCAGCCTCCCCACAACAGCGAGACATGATGGAGCAGGCAGCTGCCCAGTTAGCGCAGGATAACTGTGAGCTGGCATGCTGCTTCATCCAGAAGACGGCTGTGGAAAAGGCAGGCCCTGAGATGGACAAGAGGCTTGCAACTGTAAGTATGGCACTGCTGTCTTTTAAAAGTACTATATGTGCTCATATACATCAGACTCTGTCTAAAATTCAATGTGGTGTTTGGGGCTTTTTCCCAGGAATTTGAGCTCAGAAAACATGCTAGACAAGAGGGTCGTCGGTACTGTGATCCTGTTGTGTTAACTTACCAGGCTGAGCGGATGCCAGAACAGATCAGGTTAAAGGTGAGGATATTAACTGAGCAATGTTCCGATGCTGCTCTTCTCCCCCTCCTGATAATGAAAAGTGGATGGTGCAGCTTCAGCTGAGTAATCCTGCATATTATTAGTCTTGTCTAACAATGCAACTGCTACTAGCTTGATTAGTAATGGAAACACATGAATATGTTGTTCCAAAATGTGTTTGTATCATTTCCCTCAATTCTCTGAGGATGTTAAGTCCTGTCTCTTGTCCAGTGCTGTTCTTGTCACCAAAAGGTGACTAGTCTGTCTCGTCTTGTCTCCTCTGATTTTCTTCCCTTAAAGGACATACTGTGTGCTCTCAGCAGAGCATTTCCCTTGTGCATCAGATGCATGAAGCCAGTATTCAGTTATTCCTGTTTCTGGGAATGTGAGTTGCAGTTGTAGAGCAGAATCCATCCTGTTACAAGGTACGGCAGGAGAGAGGGGACCAGAGCAGTCCAGAGCAGCTGAATCTTACTGCTTGGTGTCTAGGCCACTCTAAGAATGTGACTGAGCAGCTACCTGTTACACAAACTGTCCTCATTTCTTACTGCTGGGGTGCTTAGCAATTATGTTAATGTCTGTTCTTTTCATTGTGAAGGTTGGAGGTGTGGACCCAAAACAGCTGGCTGTTTACGAAGAGTTTGCACGCAATGTCCCTGGCTTTCTGCCTACCAACGACTTAACTCAGCCTACAGGATTCTTGGCTCAGCCTATGAAGGTAGAGATTTCCGAATCAATTGGCTTGAGAGTACTATCACCCTTTTGGTGAATGTTGCAGAACTTGGGTCCTTTCCTAGAAGCCTAGTAAGAATTGGGGCATTTACGTTGCTTGGAAGTAGTGGTTGAAAGATGCATTAGTCTTATGTGGCCATTGGTTTGACTTTAAAACTTGTATCCAGTGTTAAGGGTTTGTAACCCAAGTTGAGACAAGATCTGCAAGTTGTTGTAAGTAGCAGTGAAAAATTTTACTCAAATCTCAGGTTACTTTTGGAGAAGATCAGGAATTGGTGGTGAGCATAGATTTTGCGTTAATGAAGAGGTTTTTGTATGCATACTTGGTCTTAAGGACTGCTAGAGTTGTTTGCTAGTTATTTCTGCAGCTTAATTTGGTCATTTATTTAGAATATCAGCATAACTAACTACAATACTGTAGAGGTCTAAATTTTGGATGCTGTAACTTCCAAAGCAGAAGAACCAAACAGTATTTGAGTTTTGCAGATGCAGTCCTTGAAGAAAAAAATCACTCTCGCTTTCTCTTAAGCAGCAAGCTTGGGCTACAGATGACGTAGCACAAATCTATGATAAATGTATGACAGAACTGGAGCAGCACCTGCAGTCTATTCCACACACCCTGGCCATGAACCCTCAAGCTCAAGCGTTGCGCAGCCTCTTGGAGGCCGTTGTAGTGGCTCGGAACTCCCGCGATGCTATTGCTGCGCTTGGACTACTGCAGAAGGTGAGTCTTAACAACTCTTCTCCTGTAACAGCTTACCGAGAGTTTATTGCTTGTCTGGCTCATGGACTGTCTTGCTGATGACTGTATCTTCGTGTGTCCCATGGAACTTGCTTGGTGAACCTCACTAAACAATTGCTGTCTTTGAAAACTGAGTAATTAAAATTGGAAGAGGGCCACGGGTGTTCACATGGCATCCTGTACACGCTGTGGCCAGCCTGCTGTGGGAAGCAGCAGATGCAGAACCCTGGGACTTAAGGGAGTCCGGTTCAGATGTGGCAAGTAGAGAACTGTTGAACTCCATAACAGTTTTTGATTTTAGCGTGCTTTGGGGGCTATTTGAACCGCCTTTGTAAGTGGATGGTATTGAGTGTAGTACTGGATGCATAGGGGCACACTTGTGCATTGTGTCTTGCTGTAACTGATAAATGAGTATGCATGGTGTGTCGACCCTGGCCAACAGCCAAGCGTCCATCCAGCTGCTCGTTCCCTCCCCTCTTCCACAGGACAGGGAGAAAATAGAGGGAAAGCAAGTGACTTGTGTGCTGAGATTGACAGTTTAGCAGGGAAAGCAAAAGCTGTGTGTACAAACAAAGAAATAAAAATAAAAGTCACTACTTCCCATCAGCAGGCAGATGTTTAGCTGCTCCTTGGAAAGTGGGGCTTCAGCGCTTGTAACAGTTGCTTGGAAAGGCAAATATCATAACTGTGAATATCCCTGTTCATCTTCCTTTCCCTGAGATTTTATTGCTGAGTATGACATCAGACGGTGTGGAATACCCCTTTACTTGGTTTGGGTCAGCTGTCCTGGCTGTGTCACTCCCAGCCTCTTGCTCATCCCCAGCCTATGCACTGGGGGGGGGCAGAGTGGGAAAGAGGAAGCCTTGATGCTGTGCAAGTGCTCTTTGGCAGTTGGCAGAACACTGATGGGTTGTCAGTGCTGTTTCAGTACAAATGCAAAGCACAGCACCAGCTGGACTGCTAAGAAGAAAATAACTCCAACTCCAGCCAGAACTAGTAGACTATAGGAGGTGGGGAGTGTTGCAGTGAGCTCTGCGAGCAGAGCTGGCATCAGTGCCTGCGTGGCAGTGCAGAATATCGTCATAGATGCAGAGGAAGATCCATTTGAGTATAGTGGAAGGATACTGAGGTGTCTGCATGAGGATCCAAGAACAGTGGCAAAACAAAACTAACTGGAAGCTGTAGGGGGAGGCTCTCTGCTCTTGACTGATGGTGCTCGTAGCTATTAAAGGATCTAATCCTGCCTAGGACTTTCCCAGGTCAATTGTGCTGTCCCTGTAAAAGCACTTCTCCCATTTGCTATAGACTAGCATGGATGCATCTGAGTGCTGCAGCTCTTTGTCTAAAGAACCTGATAGCTGACCTCTGGCAGGTTCTGTAAATCTTCTGTGTAGTTTCTCCTGAGCTGTGTGCAGAGTTGCCTCTGAGGCGGCATTGACTTACAGAAGCTGCAGCGCAAGTGAGTATGGTCTTTCATCCTGCTTGGTGCATATATAAAGCCAGTGGAGCACAGAGACCATAGGCTTGTTTGTGGTAGGACAGCTGTGTATGGTGAATGTGTAGGTGCTGTAGTAGCTGGTAAGATATCACCTAGCCTTATCAAGGGGTCAGCACGATGACTAAATTGTCTTTTTGTATGTCTGCTGAGTCTTCTGGTGATAACTCTTTCTGATACAATTTGCAGAAGATTTGGAAGAGGACTTGTTTTTTCCTCTGCTAACAGGTTGCATCTATTCTAGGCTGTAGAGGGCTTACTGGATGCCACCAGTGGGGCAGATGCTGACCTCCTGCTTCGCTATCGTGAGTGTCATCTGCTTGTGCTGAAGGCTCTGCAGGATGGCCGTGCATATGGATCTCCGTGGTGTAATAAACAAATTACTAGGTCAGTTATGAGAAAAAAGGAACATTGGTGTAGCTTTCATGGTCTTTTGGGAGCTACTGTGTTGCTTCGAATCGCTTGTCAGTTAATGTTTTACATTGCTGCAGTTGGGACAGACAAAAAATAAATTGCTTCTGATAATGCTGCTTCATCCCTAGAACATGATAGGAATCTTCAATGGAATTAAGCATTAGAGATGCTCTGGGTTCCCCCCCATTTTATAGGGAATGTCACAATATGCTGTCACAAACTATGCGACACAGCATATGTGGGCAGCAGAAGCAGTAGTGTTTCAGCTAGGCAGTTTTACCGCTTTGTCCTCAGAAGAGAAGCTTCTTTTGCTGAATAAACTGAAGCTCTTGAAGGGCTGTTGTGACCCGTCATGCAGGGCAACAAATGCTTGAAGTTGACTGTTCTGAAGTGTTACCTTACAGAATGCTCTAGAAGAGGCTGCTTCTGGAGACAAGTAGTGAATCACAGTGAATGGCACAGTTTCTAAGTATTAGATTTGAGTTGCTTTGCTTAAACTCTGCTGTTTAATTACACTTTATAAAAGAAATCCAATTCTTCAGGTGCCTGATTGAATGCAGAGATGAGTACAAGTACAACGTGGAGGCTGTGGAGCTGCTAATCCGCAATCACCTTGTTAATATGCAGCAGTATGACCTTCACTTGGCTCAGGTAAAGGGAACCTGCTCTTTTAGAGGAGAAGAGTTACGGTCAGTCCATTATGATGTATGTGGTCGAACTTTAATTGCCCTTTTTTCATGTTGGCAGTCGATGGAGAATGGCTTAAACTACATGGCTGTGGCATTTGCCATGCAGCTGGTAAAGATCCTGTTGGTGGATGAAAGAAGTGTCGCCCACGTAACAGAGGCAGATCTGTTTCACACAATTGAGACACTGATGAGGATTAATGCTCACTCCAGAGGAAACGCCCCCGAAGGGTGAGATTGAACTACTATGAAATATGTGACTTCTTGTGTTCGTTGATGATTTTGAAATGCTATACAGGCAATATCTCCTATCATTCAATTGTACAGCTTTAAACTCTCTCTAGGGCAGCAGTCCTGTGTTAGTTTAAACTGTCACTGTAATGCAATTACGTTGATTTTATGTCAAAGCAGGCAGCTGCAGCATGGTGTCAAACTGAATGCTTGAGCAGGAAAGTCTTTCTATGCACCGTGCTCCAAAATACTGTGGTACTGTGAGAAACTCACTTGAATTTTTGCTTTATCTCAAATTCAGGCGGTATTTTTACCTGTTAAAAGTATAAATACCTAGGTGTTAGTGTAGTTATTTGTTAATCACAAGCAATACATCAAATTAGACAATCCTTTTTTTTTTTTAGACAATTTTCTGTTTAGAATCTACAAAGCAATCATCCACCAATCTAGCATGGCTTGTGTATCCACTAGCTGATAACTGGGCAGCAAATGTTGCCGCAGCATCTGGAAATAACCTGTGGGGCTTACAGGCCCCTTACTAAGGTGGAAGCAATCGCTGCTGGGTTTGAGAATGACATGGGCTGGAGCTTGGGGAACTCTGGATTGCTGTGAGAGCAACCAGCAGCAGGCTGGTGGTGGTGGCAGTGGCTGTCGCTATTGACAGGGCTGCCAGTGGGATGTCCCAAAACAAAGGTCCTTTCGTCTGCAGTTGGTGTGGGCAGACTGTCTTGGCTGTAAGACTTGTCTTTCACTGCAGCCAGATTTAGTGCCCCAGTCAGGCTGTTTAGTGCTGACATCTTGCTATCTCGGAGCATTTTAGGGCTTCCAAAGTCTGCTAAAGTGAAGCTGTTTCTGGTACTCATGGTGCTTTGCAGCACACTGCTGCATGAATTGGAGTGGAACTTCACTTTGTATGACTTACATTTATGATGAAAGAAGAAACACCTGCTTTCATGACTTATTTCTGCTATTCCAGTGAGGACTGGGAGATACAAATCAGAATCATTTGGTTGGAAAGGACTGTTAAGATTGAGTCCAGCTGTGCCTAACCACTGCTAAACCATGTCCTTAAGCACCTCATCTACCTGTCTTTTAAATCGCTCCAGGGATGGTGACTCCTCTCTGAGCCCAGTGCCTGACAACCCTTTCAGTAAAGAAATGTTTCGTAATATCCAATCTAAACCTCCTCTGCTGTAACTTTAGTCTGTTTCTTCTTGTCCAGAGGTGTCCACACCCACCTCTCTACAACCTCCTTTCAGGTAGATGTAGAGAACATCTCTACATCTAGAAGGTCTCCCTTCAGCCTCCTTTTCTTCAGACTGGACAACCCGAAGTCCTTCAGCTGCTCCTCATATAACTTGTTCTCAAGACCCTAAAGATTTAGTATAAGAAATAATTTGCTTGCTTTCAGCTATATTTGACTGAGCTCCCAGTTTGCTTACCTTCCAGGGAGGGAGAAGTTCTAACCCAGATCTTGTTCTGGTCTCTTGCATTAGATTACCCCAACTGATGGAAGTGGTTCGATCAAACTACGAAGCAATGATTGACCGTGCTCACGGAGGTCCCAATTTCATGATGCATTCAGGAATTTCCCAAGCCTCTGAGTATGATGATCCGCCCGGTCTGAGGGAGAAGGCAGAATACCTGCTGAGGGAGTGGGTGAACCTCTATCATTCAGCTGCAGCAGGCCGTGACAGTACCAAAGCGTTCTCTGCGTTTGTTGGACAGGTAGAGCTTTTGGAAAGAAAGGTGCTTTTTATTCAACATAAGTAGGGTGTGATGCCCTCCATTTTAAAGCAGTGTTATAACCCATGTTAGGCATCCTTTTGAAACTTTCAGGTGTATGGCGGTTGACTATCAAAATTTTGACTGTTTGATGGTAGAGTTCTGTAGAAACCTCTACCCTTCACCAAATCATGTTCTTCAGATACTGTAGCAGCAAGCTGTCATTTCAGACCATGAGGTTTGGGATAAGTCTGGTGGGAGAAGAATTTCAGCTGATATAGCTGTTGGGAATAGTTCTGAAATGCTCTGTGTGACGAAGCTTAACTAGTGTTGCTCCTTGCAGGTAACAGTAAAAGCTCTGACAGCCTATGGAAGGAAATTGCTAATCGATAGAGATGGAGGTGAATTGTTCCAGACTGTGTGAACAAGGGAAATCCTTTTTCTAACTGGAACCATTAGAGCAAGGGAAAAACTTGAAGCTAAAGCAGTGCCTAAATTTAAACAGCCTCCAACAGTTTACTCCTGGGCATCTTGCTGTGATGAACAGCACACGCCTGCCTTCCAGGTGGGACCAGGAGGGGAGATGCTGTCAGTAACCCACCATGTGTGGAAGCAAACTCCCCATATATCTGCAGTCATCTTCCTAAAGCTGTGTTCCTGGCAGCTCTTTGACTGCAGCTTCAAGGAAGCCCCTTTGTCTGTTTGCATTGCGTTCTCTTTAAATTTCCATGTTAATTATACAGAAATGTTACTGACCAAAAGAAGCTCAAACTCTGAAGTATGCATAAAGACCTCAACTGATGCTGTAATTTTTCACGTGACTTTAGTGTCCTCATGTGCCGGCATGTAGCCAGCTTTCTGTTGATCTGACTTCCACTGCATAACTTTTTTTTTGAGTCTTTTTAATGAGTCATGTGTTAGAAAAAGTTTTACCTCTTCATGTGACCTCACTCTTTTTATAACTTAAAGTTTACTTGCATATAAAGCATAGTTCAGTGTAGTGTACTCATAATGCTCAATGCACTTTTGTCCTGCTTCACTCTTTCATCATGCTTGTTTGTTTACCTTTTGTACATACTTAATAAGATTGAAAATAGCAATTGAAATATATGGAAGTGCAGTGTTTGTGTCTAATTTTTTTCCTTACAGGCTTTAGCGACGGGTTTTAAAGGAGTACTTTGTAATAACTGCATTAAACCAGGTGTTATTACTGAATTTAAATGACCACAATTTGGGCTGCTTAAATTAAGTGTTGCTTCCTTCCACCTAGTCCTTAGGACAGGAAGGAGCATAGAACTTTGAAGGCAGATACGTGAATTCCCATTTCTCCAGAAATACGAGAAGTTTTCCAAGAGGTAGTGATTATACTGTTTATGTAGCCTCATGCCTGTGCAATAGGGGTCTAGAAGATTCTTTGTTCAAAACTGAGAGGCTTCCTGCAGTGTAAATTTGTTTCATTTTGATGGCTTTAATACTGTGGCTAACAAAGAGATCTCTTTTTGATACATGTTATTAAGAAACAATACCACTACCCCCTCTAAGGGGAAAAAACCACCCAGTCTTTCTCTGCATGTTATGGTCATGGAAGGAAAACTCACTATCCAAAAGCAGTTTGTTTCTACAGAATGTTGCTGCAAAGTAGTGATGATTCCTGAGCTGTTAGCTGAAGTCTGCCATTCGCAGAGCTTGTGATTTTTTTCTCTTGCTGTCCTTCATGCAAGGTTGAGTGCTGGTGGCAGAAGTGATACTGAAACTGGCTCCTCAGCTGTGCTGACAGTTGAAAAGAATTGGGATCAAAGGACTCTGTCTTCTCTAAAATTGTGTTGCCACCCTCAAGTTGCCTTGGAAATACTAATGTTGGGGAAGAGTAGCAGAGGGAGATTGCTACCCATCTCTTGTGTGGTAAAAAGAAATGTGCCAGGCAAGGTGGATGCTTTGTAAAATACTGTTTGAAATAAGTTTGTAAAATGAACTTTCTGTGGTTACGGTTCTGAGGTTTTTTTCCTTTCTTGGACAGATGCACCAGCAAGGAATCCTGAAAACGGATGACCTGATCACACGCTTTTTCCGTCTTTGCACCGAAATGTGTGTTGAAATCAGCTATCGTGCTCAGGCTGAGCAACAGCATAACCCTGCTGCCAACCCCACTATGATTCGAGCCAAGTGCTACCACAATCTGGATGCCTTTGTGCGACTTATTGCACTGCTAGTGAAGCACTCTGGGGAGGCAACCAACACAGTTACAAAGATCAACCTCCTGAATAAGGTTGGGAGCCTTTTTTGTTCTTGTTGCATTTAAAGCACGTCACCTGGTGTACCTTTGCTGATAAATGTGAAATGTAGTCCTTAATGCAGGCTACTGCTAAAATATCAGCTGGGAACTTTAACAGGTTGGTCACTGAACTGATAAATTGTTGAGATGAGCATCAGGATGCCACATGGCTTGCTTGTTCACAATGATTTCATATCAAACAAACTTGAAAGTCACCTTTGTGCCTTGAAAGGAAAAAGTCAACTGCTGCTGTTTTGAGGCATTAGAAAATGTTGTTTAAGGTTGGTGGTTTCCTGGGTGTCTGCCTTGAATTTGCGAGGGCCTTGCCTGTACTCTTAAGCTGCTTGGTTTATGGGTAGGTGGTCTTAGGTAGTTAAGACATTCTGACACTGCCCAGTCAGTCATTGTGACTGGGTTCTGTGGGCCAGGAAGAGCAGAGTACAGTGTTTGGGAGTTGCTGATATAGATTATAATATTAATTTACATAACGCTTCCAGTAACTTCCAAACAACTTCCATTGTTTTCATCAATGACTTAGAGAGCGAGATT